>JAOEGS010010936.1:0-22794 GCA_025447755.1 Corythornis vintsioides
GGGAGGGGGGGGGGGGGGGGGGGGGGGGGGGGGGGCGGGGGGGGGGGGGGGGGGTAAAGGGGGGGGGGCGGGGCCGGCGGGGGGGGGTGAAAGGGGCGGGACGGGGCCCCGCCCAGAAGGGCCCGGGGCGGAAGCGGCGCGTGCCGGCGGCGGGCGGTACCTCTGCAGGCGGCGGCACGTGCGCGGAGCGGCGGCGGTGGCGGAGGCCCCGGATGGTGAGTGCGGCCGGGACGGGACGGGATGGGACGGGACGGGCACGACTGTGGCCTGCGCTGCCCCGCCCCGCTCTACTCCGCGCCGCCTTCCCCTCTCGTGCCCTGGCCGCGGGGCGGTGCGCGGCGGAGCCGCCGGTACCGGGCGAGCTCCACGTGGCGGCGGGCGGGCGGGCGCTCAAGGTCGCGGGTGGCGGGCGGGCGGGTGCGCGCAGTGCGGCGCGGGTAGCGGTGGCGGACGGGAACCCGCCGAGGCCTTTCCGGGGAGGGCGGGGCAGGGGTGCGGGCCCGCGGACGGCCTAGGCCGCGGCCTTGTCGCCCCGGCAACGCTGCGGCGGGGCGCGAACACGCCGTCTCCATCGGCCGCCGCTTCCCCGCAGCCGGGGCCGCCGAGCGTCGCGATGCCGATCGCGGAGAAGCTGCGGGAGGCGCTGAAGCCGGGCCGGGTGGAGGCGGGAGAGGTCGGGGAGCTGGGCCGGCTGCTGGCCGCCTCTGCCAAGAAGGTGCTGCTGCAGAAGATCGAGTTCGAACCCGCCAGCCGCGGGCTGTCCTCCGAGCTCCAGCACCTCCGCGGCAAGTACGTGCTGCTCAACCCCCGCGCTGAGGCCACCGCCCCCCGCGGTCCCGAGGAGTCGCCGCGAAAGCAGGGTACGGAGACAGGGAGAGGGCTGGGGAGTGTCCCTCCCGCTGGGGTCCCTCCCGCGTTGCTCCGCATCCCTCCCTGCTCACTGCCCCTCTCCACGCAGGCAGCGACCGAGCCGCGGAGAGCCGGGGGGACGGGATCCCCGCACCCCAGAAGGTGCTTTTCCCCATGGAGCGCCTCTCCATGAGGTGGGAGCGGATGTACCGGGTGGGCGCCGGGCTGCACAACCTGGGCAATACCTGCTTCCTCAACTCCACCCTGCAGTGCCTGACCTACACGGCTCCCCTCGCCAACTACCTGCTGTCCAAGGAGCACAGCCTCAGCTGTGAGTGGGGGCACCCGGTGGGGATGGGGTGGCTGTGCCAGCAGGGAGGAGGGAGCTGCCTGTCCTGCTCCCGGTGCTGTGCTCAGCACCTCTGGGCCTGGCTCTGCCAAGGAGGGGTGTGGGTGTCAGGATGTGCCTTCTCTGCTGCCTGCTCTCAGTGAGAGGCTGTTCCAGCACGTGGCTCGGTTTTCCTGGATTTGCAGCATCCCTGAGCTCCGTGTCCTTGTGGCTGGGGAGGATTTGTCATTGCTGGGCATATCCAGGACTAAGATGGGCCCAGTGGGGTCTCGGGGCTGAGATGGGGGTCCCAAACAGCCTGAGCCCGTGGGCACTATGTGTGGGCAGGGCATGAGGTTCCATACAGGCATCTGGTGCTGTTTATTGGTGCCTTTGAAAGGTAGTCTGGTGGTCACAGCTCAGAGCAGTGCCCAAGGGGAGCACGCTGGGCTTGCAGCCCGTCCATAGGGCTCTGGTAGGATCTGCCCCTCACAGACAACTTCTGGGCTCCTCCAGCGAGTGGCTGGTGCTGTGACCAGGGCTGTGCCAGCTGGGGTGGCATGTGTTGGTCCCTGTGTACCCAGTATGTCCCAGAGCTGTTCTGCAGCACAGAGCTTGTAGGGAAAGCTGAGCTGTGTTAGACCCGAGATCCTCTGTACGACCTCCATCTCTGATTTGTTCTCAGTGTCCTGTCTTGTCCTCTCCTGCTCCAGGTCACCAAGGAGGTTTTTGTATGCTGTGTGTGATGCAGAACCACACCATCCAGGTTTTTGCTAATAGTGGGAACGCAATAAAGCCACTGACCTTCATCCGGGACCTCAAGAGTAAGGATGGTCGCCCTCCCCTTCTCTCTGGTAGCCATGCAGGAGCCTGATGACTAATCCAGGAGCAGAACCCTTGAGATCGTGGCAGGTTTTGGCAGATGGGTCTTTGAGATGACTCACTGAGCCTGCCGGGGGCTGGTGACTTCATGGGCTACGTTTGGCTTCCCCTGTGGCCAGTGTGGGTCTGACGTCTGGTTTGGGTTGAGGGGGCTCAAAGCCTGGAGGCCCTGCCCTGCGGGCGGGTGGGAGGACCCACATCTATTGTGGTATGTGCTGGGGCTGATTCCTCCCTCTCCTGCAGAGATTTCCCATAACATGCACTTTGGGAGGCAGGAGGATGCCCACGAGTTCCTGCGTTATGCCATTGATGCCATGCAGAAGGCCTGTCTGAGCGGCTGCACCAGGTCTGTGGGGCCTCCCAGCCCATCCCTGCTCTTCTCCACTGCCCCTTCCCTGGTCCTGTGCCTGCGGGAGGGGACTGCGGCATGAACGTGTCCCCCAGCTCCGACTCATGGGGAGGTGGTGACTGCAGGGCCTCAGGTGGATGGCCCAACTCTGCCCGTCTGTGACAGCTCTGGGTGGTTGTCTCCCTTCTCCCGACTCCTCTGGCCTAGCAGAGCTGTGGTCACGTCCCCAGATGCTGCTAGGGGTTTGAATCCTGTCCCAGCTGCTGAGGAATCTAGGCATGCTTGCTAGCTCAGCCTCAGCTCTGGCCGTGGGTGAGCAGCTTTCCTCTGGGCCCTCTGTCCCGGGGTGCCAGCGTTGCCTCTGCAGTGCTCAGCACTGAGCTCAGGCCAGGAGTTCCTGCTCATTCTGGAGGAGAGTGCTCACCAAAGCCTGGTGCCACCCCCTGAGAGCAGACTGGCCGAGGCCATGACTTCCCTCAGCTCCTGGAGCTGCACGGGCTGTCCCTGGCAAGAGGGGAGCTGTCCCACGGGGGTGGCTGCTGCACAGGGGTGGTGTGAGATGGGTGCTGCTGTCCCTAGGTTGGATCGCCAGACCCAGGCCACCACGCTGGTTCACCAGATCTTCGGCGGCTACTTGCGGTCCCGCGGTGAGTCCCAGCTGCCAGCTCCTGGGGCTGCTGTGTCCCTGAGAGCCATCCAGGGAACGTCTGTGGGGAGGGTTGCTGAGCACATGTCAGTGGTCCAGAGCTGCAGCTGGTTGCTCCTGTGGATCCTGGCCCCTGCTGTGGTGTTGGAAAAAGCTGTTGGCTGAGGGTGCCCAGCTCATTGCCACTAGCCAAGGGACGCACGCTGCCAGCTCTCCAGCAGCACAGCTGCAGTCACCAGCCTTCCCCCTGGCCCGGCTGTGAATCCCGGTGCTCCCATCCCAGAGCCCAAACCCACAAGGGGGCGATGCTGCAGCAGCAGGCACAGTGCTGGGGTGGTGGTGGGTGCAGCTGGTGGGTGTGCAAGGCTGTGCTCACGGCTCTTCCTTTTGCAGTGAAGTGCTCGGTGTGCAAGGGCGTCTCGGACACATATGACCCTTACCTGGACCTGTCGCTGGAGATCGGGGTATGGCAGTGGGGCTGGGGGTGGGGAGGGGCTGTGCCCTCATGGGGGATGTTCCTGCTGCTGCAGCAGCACTGCTCTGGAAGCTTCCAAACCTGCTGGTGTGCAGGACAGTTCAGGTGACAGGGAAGCAGCTGCTGTTGTGCAGTGCCTGTTGCCTGAGCGAGAGCCATGGAGGCTCCATGATGTTGGGAACAGTGCAGCTGTCCTCGCCCAGGCTGCCCAGGACAGGGGTGGAGTTCCCATGATACCTGGAGGGGCTTCCAAGCCCCCCGTGGAGTTGTGGTGCTGAGGGACTTGGTTTAATGGTGCCCTGGTTGGCCTCAGTGATCTGAAAGGTCTCTCCCAACCCAAGCCCTTCTCTGACCCCGTGTCCTTGCAGCAAGCAGCGAGCATCGTGAGGGCGCTGGAGCTGTTTGTGAGGCCAGACCTGCTGGGTGGGGAGAACGCCTACATGTGTGCCAGGTGAGTGCATGGTGCTGGGGGTGCTGGTGGGAAGCAGTGTGGGAGGGCTTCTCTACCTGCTCCACAGCCACTCCTCAACTCCTTCCCTTTCCTGAGGAGGGTCTGGGCCATCGGCAGGTGCCCTGGAGCACTGCCTGCTGTCAGCAGGGTCATATCTGTGGGGTTTGCTACTCAGCCAGGGCTGGCCATCATCTGGGTGCTGGAACAGCTTGAGCAGCTCGAGCTCTTCCTGTGCAGGTGCAAGAAGAAGGTGCCTGCCAGCAAACGCTTCACCATCCACCGGACCTCCAACGTTCTCACACTCTCACTGAAGCGCTTCGCCGAATTTGGGAGAGGCAAGATCACAAAGGTGGGTGCTCCACAACCCAGAGCTGGGGTTGTCTTCCAGCCTGAGGTCCTGCTGGCCAGAGGAGGGTGGGAGGTGGTCCTGTGCTCAGTGCAAGCTCTGCCACAGTCCTGCATCCCTTCCCCAGCTGCATGGTGGGAGTTCAGCTTGTGCTGGCATCTTCCTCACTGTGACCTCTGCCTGGGGAGTGTGGGTCCCCATGTCTTGAGAGATGGGATTGGTAGGACAGCTGAGCTGCTCTTGCTCTAGCACAAAGGCTGTCTGCCATGCAGGCTCCTGAGACACCCTCTCTCCACAGGACGTGGGGTACCCCGAGTTCTTGAACATCCGCCCATACATGTCTCAGAAGAACGGGGATCCAGTCATGTACAGTCTCTATGCAGTGCTGGTGCACTCTGGGTTCAGCTGCCATGCAGGGCACTACTACTGCTATGTGAAGGTGAGCAGGAGGCTGTTCTTGGCACCTTGGGCTGGGGGCTGGTGGGTGCTTGTGAGTTCCCATAGTGCACAGAAAGGAGGGTGCTCAGCAGATTAGTGTGGTGTGGAGCACCTGATGGGTGCCCAGACTGTGCTCTGTCACAGGAACCCTGGAGGTTGCTCTCACAATTGCTATGGTTGGAAAAGAAATTTAAGATGATCATCAAGCCCAGCCCCCTTTCCTGCCCTGGGCTGCCTGTGGGTTTTGGGGAGAGGAGCTCTGCCAATGGGCACCATTCCCGCTGCTCTTCATGCCAGGAGGATCCCCAGTCACAGCCTGACCCTGTTGTCTCCTGCAGGCCAGCAATGGGCAGTGGTATCAAATGAACGATACCCTGGTCCGCTCCAGCAACATCAAGGTGGTCCTCAATCAGCAGGCCTATGTGCTTTTCTACCTGAGGTGAGAGTGCCCAGTGTTTCCCAGCCCCTCTGCCCTTGCCTCTGGGTGGGGAAGGAGCTTGACCCAAGGACCCCAGTGCTCATGTGCATGTGCTGGCTCAGGGGAAGGTGGCAGGGAGAGGCCCAACCCCTTGGCTTTGCTGTGCATCAAGAGCATCTCATCTCCTCGGAGCTTCTGCTGATGTCTGATGAGAACATTCCAGTCACTCAGGCCTTTGCAGTTAACATGAGCCCTTCTCTGCCTTCCCCAGAATCGCCAACCCCAGAAAGAGCTCGGAGGAGCCTGTTGCTAAAGCAGCCTGCAGCCTGCCTGGCCACGCTGGCAGCATCTCTGGCCAGGTCAAGAAAACGGTGACCAACGGGCCTCTGTCATCTCCACTGATGGGCCAGGTGAGTCCTGCAGGCTGGTCTTGGGCAGTGCTCCCAGGAGCTGCTGCCCCTCTGTGTGCTCCTGGAATTCCTTCCTCACTGCACTTCTTTCTCTTTGTCTAGAGAGCAGACCTGCTGCCAGGGAAGAAGCTGCCAGGGCCGGAGGAGATTGGAGTCCCCGTGGCCCGCAGCCCGTTCAGGACAGGGCCAAAGCTGCTGAATGGAACCACTCCACCAAAGCTGCCCATTGGGTCCCCATCTCCCAAACTGCCCCTCAGAGCTGCCCATGTGGCCACAGTGCTGCCTGATGACACAGCCCAGAGGCCCAAGAAGTCGTTCTTCCTGCAGCGACTTTCCATGTCCAGAACAGGCCAGGACTTCTGCGATGGCAGCAGCGCGAGCGGGGCCAGAGCAGAGCTGCCCCGGCAGGGCTCCGACAGCAAGGAGCCAGCCACCTCCTGCAGGCTGCTGCCAGGCAGCAGGGAGAGCACAGGGACCACGAAGAGGGACTCCTGTGGCAGCAGTGCTGCCAGCCCAGCGCATGGCACGGCAGGGACACCAGCCAAGGTGCCCCAGAAGGCCAAGAACGGAGCCGACGGTTTCTGTGGCACGGAGGACACAGGCTGTGGCACAGAGCTCCCCGACGACCAGCCAGACGTGCCCAAGGACTCCAAGCTGGTGAAAGGGAAATCCTCGCTGCTGGCTGGTGCCACGCTGGAGCTCAGCAGTACCACGTCCCCTCCACCCGCCAAGAAGCTGGTGCTCTCTGCCAAGAAGGTGAGTCCGAGCTTCTGCCCAGAGTCTTTTGTATGTGTCTTGTGCCTTCTGAGCTGAGGCTGGTGCTAGGGACAGTGCAGAGTGCTGGGTGCCTTGCTGTGCTGGAGGTGGGTGGGGACAGCTCCTCACCCCAGGGCTGTGGCAGTTGCTGTTCCCTTGCCCTGGGTCGGGGTGTGGGGCCAGGCCCCTGGGTGCAGGGCCAGGCCCCTGCTGTGGTTCCTATCCCTGAGGGATGCAGTGGAAACATCTCCTGCCCCCTCGTGCAGCACTGGGGGGTGGCTGTGCCAGGCCCTGCAGCAGGGTGGCCTCGCCAGTCCTCTAGTAGTGTGTCCCTGGGGGTGAGAGGGAGCAGGCGACACCCCAGCTGGAGGGCTGTGGAGTTGCCCCCTCCTGGGCAGCAGCATGGGACCAGCCTTCTGGGCTGAGGGCTTGGGGTGCTGCTGTGCTGGGGTGGGGGGGTCTGTTCTTTAAATTTCCTTCCTTCCTTTTTTCCTTTGTGCTTCTAACTGAAAACACTTTCTGATTCTTCTTCTACCACCCCCACTTCCCTCCCCCCGTCTGTGTCTGTTCCCCTCCCCTTTCTCTGGGCTCCCCTTTTTATTTTCTCCTCTTGGCTCACGGAAACCTCTTTTCTTTAGACCACCAAGTTTTTATTTATGTCAATAACTGCAGGGCAGCACCCCGGGGAAGGCGAGCAGAAGTAACAGCCACACACAACCTCACCCACAATTTGCCAAGCACACCAGCCACCCCGGCTCCGCTGCCCGGCCTTTCGGCGGGTCGAGGTAAGCAGTGCCAGCCCCTGCCAGGCTCCTGCACAGCAGCGAGGCCCATACCAGTCTTGGGGTGCTCCATGAGGCAACGGTCTGGCATCGCAGCTGGCTCAGGGGGTGATTTTTGGTGCCAGCTCCTGTTCTCCTGGGCTGGCAGGGCTTGCTCTGGATCCTAGAAGCAAACTGGTTTCTCAGACTGTTGGCACACGGCAGGAGGGAGTTCTGCAGGCTCCTGAGCACGTACTGGTGTCCCACTAGTGGGATCAGGAGGGACCAGCTTGGTCTAGATCTTGCTTCAGTTCTCCCTTTTAACCTTCACAGTTGGCATGTGCTGCAGTCACAGTTGCTCCCTCCTAATCCCCCGTGGCACAGCGTGTGCCCTGTGCTGGCTGGCACTTGGCAGGGGCAGGTTCACTGTCTCTGCCTGCAGCTGCTGCTCAGAGGAGGGTCTGATTTGGATCTCCTGGTGGAGATGGAAGCAGTTGGGTGCTGTGCTTGTGCACCTCGGAATGGGAAGGAAGGGAGGGGCTCCTGGCCTGTCTTTCAGATCATGTCAGCTTCTTTTCCTGTTCTTCAGGCCGTCCTCATCTGCTCTCAAACTCCCAGGTCCTGAAAAGCCTGCTGCCTTTGGCTCCATCCTCAGCTCATCCCCTTGGCTCCCAGCCTCTCCCCTGGCCAATGGTTCCACTGCCCACTCTTCACCCCACCTTCCTTCCTGTAGCAAGGAGAAGGGGTCCAAACAGATCACCCCTGGCTCTTCCAAAAAGAAGCGTCAAAAGCAGCAGCATGGAGCAGACAGCAGCTCTTGTTCTTCACCTGTGAAGGGAAATGATGAAGTCTCCCAGCCCCCCAGGAAGAAGAAGAAACTTTCTCTGGAGGGCTCTGTGTCCCTTGTGGGGAAGGAGGCATCAGGCAAGGGTGGCCAGGAGGGCCTGGGCTGTGAGGACCTGGAAAGCAGGCCCAAGCAGCAAGTGTCAGACCCCACGGAGCCCATCTCTCCCCTTAAGAAGAAGAAGAAGAAGAAGAAGAGAAAGAGGAGAATGGAGGAGCTGGAAGAGTGCTGCTCTGGGGCAGTGTCCTCGGGCAGGTGAGGGGATAGGGTCACCCTCTGCACCTCTGCTCTGTCTGGAGCCTGGCTCCCTGCACTGCAGTCAGGGATGAGCCATGCCAGGGAGCCACTGTCCCTTTGCCATGTGGGGAGCTCAGATTCCCACTCTGGGCTGACCCTGCTGCCTTTCCCAGCTCTAGGGCGGCTGAGCCAGAGCCCTGGAAAACAAAGCCACAGCAGAGCTTGGAGCCCGGGGCCGGAGGGACCAAGCACCGCAAGCGCAAGTGGAGGGAAGGCCCTGGCAGCCCAGCCTCGGAGCAGCCAGCTGCCAACGGTGTCCACAGCACAGGTGGCAGCCCAGGTATGGCCGTGTGCCTGCGCCTTGCTGGGGGAGAGCCTTGGAGATGGAGTGACAGAATCTCCCTCTGACTTGTCCTCACCTGCCTCCATCTGCAGTGGCAGCGTGCACACAGGACAGCCAGGCTGGAGATGGGCATGGGCACTGCCCGGCTGCCCGGAGCCCAGAGCCTGGCCGTGGGGCTGGCACAGCACCTAAGAGCGTGGTGGAGGAGCTGCTGAGGAACTCCTTGGACAAGGCTTATGGCAAACAAGGTAATCCCTACCTGCCTGAGTGGTTGAACAGTCACCGAGCCTCATCCAGACCTGAGACCAGCAGAGCTGTGTGTGCTCTGCGAGGGCCTGAGCTGCCCCCAGCACCAGTGCAGGCAGCTGTGGGGGCTCCTGGAGCTGGGCAGGAGCTATTGGGATGCTCCAGTGGCTGGCCCAGGGTGCAGGCGGGTGTGGTGCTGACCCTGCTGCTCCACAGTCCTGACCTGGGAGGGCGAGATCTCTGCTGTCAGCCAGGATGCCATTCAGGACACAGCGTGTGCCCGCAGCCAGACCGTCATCGACGAGTGGGATGAGGAGTTCGACAGAGGGAAGGTGAGTGCTGGACCATCCCTGGCTGTGGCAGGGGGAGGCAGGGACTCTGCGCTCTGACCCCAGGAGCCTTTCTGCTGCTGCTGCACAGGTCAAGAAGGTGAAACTGAAGCGGGAGCGCAGGAGAAACTTCAATCCCTTCCAGCAACTGCAGAGCAAACGCAACTTCTGGTCCATGACCCATCCTGCCAAGGTGGCCGGCCTGAGTTGCCGGCTCTGAGGTGAGTGAGCCCTGCTGGGGGACAGGAGGGGGGTGCGTGCCCCACGGGGTGCTGATGCTGCTCCTTTCCCCCAGGGGGGGATCTGCATCCCCAGCTGCTGCAGAGTCAAGGACAGGCATGAGGACGTTCTTCTGGGAGCTTCTGGTGGACCCTGCTGTGGAGGGCATGCTGATCCCATTTATCTCTAGGGCCCTGGTCCTGGAGGGGTCAGACTGTGCTTGGTATCCTTGGCTTCTTGGAGCTGTTGTCCCTGCAGGTCCCGCTGAGCCAAGGCTGCCTCTGCTCCCCAGCTGACCTGCCTTCTCCAGGCTCCTCCACTAGCTCCTCTGCCTCGACCACCCCCTTTTCCCCCCCCAGCCCTGAGTTTAAGACTCAGGGGCCTCCTGGAAAGTGCCTGTGGATTGTCCCCTCATGTGCCACCCACCGGCCCTGTGGGGAGGGGGACACCAGCCCCTGCTGCAGTGCGGGGAGCACCGGGACTGGCGTCCTTCTCCTGGGCACGGCTCAGGGATGCTCCAGCCGGAGCCCTTCCCTCGGACCCCTCCTCCTCCTCCCCCCTGCCCGACCGACCCTCTCCCCCAGTTACAGTGAATTCGCTTCCCCCCTTCCCCGGGCAGGGCCCGACTCCCGCTCGGCCCCGCGCTGGTCGCTGGGCGGCGGGCAATAAACTCGTGGTGTTGGAGATGAGAGGGTTGGGTTCGGTTCGGCTGGGCCGGGCTCGGCTCGGGCCCCGGGAGGAGCCGCGGGAGGCCCCGCCTGCTCCGGGGTCACGTGCGCGCGCCCATGGCGGCCTCGGCGCCGTCGTCACGCGGGCGGGGCCGGAGCGGCGGCGGCGGCGGGATGGAGGAGGAGGGCGGCTACGGTCAGTGCGGGACCGGGACGGGGGGGGATGGAGGAAGAGGAGGGAGGGCGGCTACGGTTGGTGCCGGAGCGCCTGGCAGCAGGGGGCGGCTCTGGGACCGGGGCCGCGGTGGGTCCCTTGGCACCGGGCACGCAGCCGGCGGGGCGCGGTGGGGGGAGCTCCCCGGTGCGGCAGGGGCAGGGAGGGAGTGTTGGGGCCGGGCCGCTCCCGGGTGCGGGGCCGGGTTGGGGCTCGGGGACCGCGGGACCGCCGCCCGCAGGTGCCGAAGCGGCTGCTTCCCCGGGCGGGGCCGCGGCCTTGGCGGCATCGGGCGGGCGGGGCCGAGGGGGCGGTGGAGGAAGCGCCCGGAGGAAGCCGGTGCCCGCAGACAGCGGGGCGCTCTGCCCGGGGCTGGTACCCTCTGCGTTCCCCCCAGCCGCGCTGTTTGGCTGCCACAACGCGGGAGCTGCCCGACCCCGCCGCCCGCATCCTTCCCGCCGCCCGCATCCTTCCATCCGCTGCCCCGCACTTTGTATTCGGGTGCTGCCTCTGAGCGCCGCGCTCGGGCTGCGCGGATCTGCAGGGCTGGCTCCTCTCCGGCGCGTCCATCCTTGGACCGTCTTACAAACCTCCCTCCTGCTCGGGAGCACCCGCTGTGTGCTCTGGTTGGGCCGAGAGGGTCAGGGCAGCTCTGGTGCTGCAGTCGCTGCTCTCATGTGTGTGCGGATGATGCCCCCCTTTCCCCCGTGCTGCAGTGTGCCCTCCCGGTGCTGAGGAGCAGGACCAGGCAGGAGGGCGCTGCTGGTGCCTCGCTCTCTGTGACAGGTTCCTGTGGGTCAGCAGGTGGGTTTGCCTTGAGGGAGGACTTTGCTGAAGGGGAGGCTGGATTCTGTCTGGGTAAGATTTGAAACCAAGCTCCGGATGCTGCAAGCTGTGCTGGTGAACGTTCTTGCTGGGCACTGCCAGGGCCGGTAAGGACTCTGCTGCCAGCAGCACTGGTTCCTGGGCTGGCTGCCTGCCTGCCACCGCTGAGCAGCATAGTCCATCAGGAGATTCCTGTTCCACCCCAGGAATGGGGAGTTGACCGTGCGAGATAAGGTGCCAGCTCCCAGTCTCAGTGGCTTGCGGCCTGGCATGGGCATTGCTGGGCACGGTTCGACAGTGGGAAGGCGCCGCAGCCTCTCGCTGCTTCCCGGAATCCCCTGCAAGATGCCTCAGGTCGTCCCTTGGCTTCAGGAACCGCCTGCTGGCCGCAGCGCCCAGGACAGGGGCACAGCTGCCTCCAAATCTCTGCCCCTGTTGCGGAGGCATCGCAGCCTGTGGCTGTCTCCAAGCCCTCGGTTCTGTTGGTTTAGCAGAGGATGGCACACGAGGCCTTGGTGTGGTGGGAGCCGGTGTCTGGTGGGATTGTGCTGACGCCAGTGTCTGCCCTGTGGGATGCAGCCCCACTCCAGCCGTCTGCTCAGCACAGAGCAAATCCCAGGGCAAGCAGCTGGCAGCACAGATGCGGCTCCCCCCGCTCCGCCGGGGCACAGGGCCCTGCGTCCTTCCCAGCATCTGCCCCTGGGGTCAGCAGCGAGACCAAACCCAGCGAGGCACTGAGTGGGGGGTGTGGGGCAACTTCCCCCAGACAGAGAGGAACCGGCCCCGCTGCTCCTGCCCCGCTGACCTGTGGCACCCCTGAGTGGTGACAACGGTCCTGTCCTGGCACCGTGACCTGATCTCAGCCTGCTCTGGGCTCAGGCCCGGCCCCATGGCCAGAGGGATTGGTCAGCGCTGGTAATCCTGCAGCACCCGAGGGATTACTGCTCGCTCTGCCCTCAGGGATTAAGGGATTTCTCTAAGCGGGGCTGATGCAGCCTCCACAAAGCAGCTTGTGCCCGGGAGGCCTCGCTGTCTGGGGCAGGATGGCTGATGCTGGGAGGCCAGGTGGGCTCTGCGAGGTGTGGGAGACCCCCTGTGGAGGGGGGCTGCTGGTGATACTCCAGCCCCCTCCCTGGCAGCGCCCAGGAGTGAGCTGGGGTCGGTTGCTAGGCCTGGCTCGGGGAGCATCTTCTGCAGAGCTCTGGAGGTCCCAGGTTGAAGATGCAGGGACAGTGTGGGGATGGCACTGGGCTCGGGGGGGGCAGAGCCAGGGGCTGGTGGATCTTGGTCAAGGTGGTGTCAGGCAGAGTTGTTCAGCCAGTTCTCCCAAGATGCTCAGAGAAGGACGAGCTGTGTTGCTGACACTTGGCAGTCACCGTGCCAGGGTCACATCAGGGCCAGCGT
Organism: Corythornis vintsioides; assembly: GCA_025447755.1. Lineage (NCBI taxonomy): Eukaryota > Metazoa > Chordata > Aves > Coraciiformes > Alcedinidae > Corythornis > Corythornis vintsioides. Next base: position 12,439 of record JAOEGS010010936.1, read on the forward strand.
GTCCCTGAGCAGCTGTTTCAGCCATCACAGCGAGGTCAGGGTCGTGTGGTTCTGCCCTGCACCGGAGGGTTGGGGAGGCTCCTCCCCAGACCCCTGCTCTGGGAGTCTGGAGCCTGGTTAGCAGAACCCCGGGGTGTTTGCAAACACCTGCCTGGCCTGGGCAGGGTGCAGGGATTGAGCTGGGCAGCCAGGCTGCTCGCTGTGGGAGATGCCACCTGGCCCTGCTTCAAGTTGGCCAGAGCACCCAGGGGTGCCCCTGGTGCCCGGGACTTTCTCCAGAGGCCTGGGCAGGAGCTTGTCACGCCACATGCCCACCTTAGCCCTCCCAATGCCTGTAGCTCTCCTCTCCTGCCCTTTCCCCTCCTGGCAATGTGGCAACCACCACTTCAGCCCCTGGGAATGGGGAAGTGGTGCCAAAACCAGAAGGTCAGTCACCAGAAGGTGGGTTGTGTCACTGGTGAGTGCCAGCTGTCCTCACAGCCTGGGAGCTGCCCTTCTTCTCTGCCTCTCTTCGGGCTGCAGCCACTGCTCCCGGGAGCCAGAGTCCACTCCTGCCCCGCACCCTCCTAGCCCAGCACGTTGCAGTGCTCGCCAGCTGCTGGCAGCTGGGCTGCCTCGTGCCCTGACAGGCTCTGAGGTTTGTTACTCACGGCCATGCCCTGCGCTTGGGGATCGCTCCTGGTGTGAGGGAAGGAGCTGTCGGTCCGGTTTGGGTTCGCTCGGTGCCCTCAGGGGTGGGTGGATGCAGGTGCTGGGGGGCTGGAGGGCTGTGCCTTCTCCCCAGCTCCGCTGCTGGTCCCGAGGCCGGGATTCCTGGGGCAGGACCCCCCTGATTCCTGCAGCAGGATCTCCCCGCATCTGAGCAGGAGGCACCTCCAGCGCCGCAGGGACGTGCCGGAGCTCAGCCGCCCGACCGGCGTCGCCAGGGGCCTGGCAGCCGGGCCTGCCCGTGCACGGCCCACGGGGCAGGCTGAGCCTGTCGGGGTGTGCCGGGATCAGTGCCCAGCCCTGTGCCCTGCGAGCGGGGGCCACGGCAGCACCCCCTGCTCCCCATGCCTCACCAGAGCTGCTTCGGCTGCCGGTGCACCTTCCTCCGTGCAGCGCCGGTTGCTACGCGACCGCCGGCTCCCGATGCTTAATGCTCTAATACGAGGGATAAAACCGCGCTAAAAATACCCCGCTGCCGGCCCCCCACGGGGGCAAGGGGGCTGCTGGGGGGCAGGCGGCCCAGGGCCGGGGTGGGGAGGCTGCCCACGAGTTCCCAAACTCCTCGTCCTCTAAGTGGCTTTGAGCCACAGTCCGGAGCATCTCCGGCAGCGGAGCGTCGGCAGCGAGCGGGCTGCTGTGCAGGCAGAGCGCGGCAAGGATTGGCTGCGGCCGGCGCGTGGGCTCCTGCAGCTGGAGCAACCCTGCCAGAGACGCCTTCCCCGGCTCCTGCCGGAGCCCAGAGCCCTCCAGTTCTCCTGCCTGCAGCCTCTGCACCGCAGAGCCTCCTGCTGCACCGCACGGCCCCCGCCGGGCCTCCGCCTGTCCCGCCAGCGCTGGCACCATCTTGCGCAGGCCCTCGGCGGCATGGGGACGGTCAGCGAGCTCTGTGCCTCCAGCTTCCAGGCCTTCCTCTGCCCCTCGGTGGCTGCCAAGGCAGGTAAGCGCTTCGTGCCCTCCCCTCTGCTGGTCGCGGGGTCTCCATCCCCCTAACGGACACGGTGGTGCCTGCGGCTCCGGCTCCATCTGGCTCCCACTGGCACAGCGGGTCCTCGCCGTCTCGCTGCCTCCTTCCCCCACGCGCCACTGGCCTCTGTGAGTGCCAAGCCCCGGTGGGAACCCGGGCACCGGGCTGCCTCATGTGGTGCTGCCCCGTGCTGCCACTCCAAGACACAGGGTGCTCAGGAGCTGGTGATAGTAGCCAGGAGAATGCCCACAGAGCCTGGTGCTGCCATGGCAGGTCCTGCCCCAGCCCCTTGCCCCACTGCCCTGCCCTGAATGATGTGTAAACACCCAACTGCCCTCTCTGCTGCTGTCTGTGTGTTCTGGTGTAGCCGTGGCACCAGGGGTGGCTGTTTGGTGGGACATGGGGTTGCCAGACCTCTCCTGGCCAGTCCCGTGCTCTGCCAACAGCTGAGGCTGGGCAGCAACAGCTCTGGGCTCCTCCAAGGCCCAGCGGGGTGAATGGTGCCAGCTGGGCTGCACTCCCAGCACTCACACGGCCGTGGCCGAGCCGGTGCTCATGCAGCTGCTCCGTGGGCCGGGGAGCCCGGAGCTGCTAGGCAGCGTGGCTGTGGCTGCTGACATGGGTTTGCTGCCAGGTGTGAGTCGCAGGGTGACGAGCAGGGCTGTGCCCAAACGGGACGAGGGAGCTAGGTGCAGGGTCCAGCTGCCTAAGGGAGGATCTTTCCTGGAGCCGCGTGTGCCCGAGCCCTCCTCCTGACGCACCTTGGCCGTCGGCGGGGAAGGTCGGTCTGACGCAAGGCAGGATGCGCGCGGTGCAAACAGGATGCGCTGCGGCGGGCAGGAAGTTTCGGGGGGGCCCCCAGAGGCCCCCCAGCCGTGGGGCACAGCGGGAACAGGCAGCAGCACCCGGTGAGGCTGCTGGCAGCACCCTGGGCTTGTCCCCATGGGCTGCCTCAACCTGGTTCCTGGGACCCTCTGGCGCAGGCTGGCGCGTGGCTGTGGGCCCGAGGGCCACCACGGGGCTTCTGAAGCCCTTTGTGCCCGAGCTCTGCAGCCAGCCTTGCGGGTGCTGTGTCTCCATCTCATGCTGACGAGCAGCATTTAGCTGAGTCAAGGCAGCCGAGGCTCACATGGCCTCTCCAGGCAGCTCACAGTGGGACGGGGACGTGCCAGGGCCAGGTACAGCCCCGCTGGCCCCACGGTGGTCCCGTATAGAGTAGGGGTGTCTGCACAGGCACCTCAGAGCAAGGGGACAAGACAATGGGGAGCAACCTCCTGCGGGGACCAGCAGCACCGCTGGCCCTGCTCTGGGTCCCAGCTCTGCTCCTGCCCGGCTGTGTGAGTCTGAGGAGGGCAGTTGGCACAAGAGGTACCCACAGAGCTGATAGTTCTGCCTGGGACTTGGTCCTTACAGCCTGGACCTGCAGTGGGGGGTCTGGGAGATCTGGGAGGGGGCAGGGGGAGCTGCAGCGGGTCCCAGTGAGTGAAGTGACCCCAGCCTTGCTGCAGTGACCTCCAGGTTGAGTGTCCTGGCACCTCCTGAGGGAGGAAGGGCTGGGCCAGCCCTCAGTGCCTGCCTGGCTGGGATCCCAATGCATCATGTCCCTCGAGCCCAGGGCCAAGGGGAGGGCACAGGGCCCCGGTGCCCTGTTCCCCACCCAGCCAGGAGCAGAGGAGTTAAGGCAATGGCTGCCCCGGGCTGCTTGCGGCAGGAACAGGGTGTAACTGGTGCCAGCTCCCAGCGAGGCCGGGATGACGCCCAGGCAGCCCCGGAGCTCATTGGCCCCATACGAGCCCTGAGTCACCCCAGGAAGCACTGGAGCAGGCAGGTGTCCACACCCCGAAACAGCAGCACCTCTCCGGAGCGGCGGGCGCCACGAGCACGGCCGGTGGAGACGGGGCTGCCGGGATGGTGCTGAGAGCGGAGGGCAGCGGTGAGCTCGGCCTAGGGCAAAGGGGGACTGGGGCAAGAGGGAGGGGAGTGGGTGAGTGGCTTCATGTTCACCCTGAGCCTGTGCCCCCAGTTCTGCCCACTTGTCTCGGGGCACTGGGGCAGGCAGGAGCAAGGGGGTGACTGGACTCTGAATGTTATAGGGGACTTTACTTTGGGAGAGGGGGTCTTGCTGCTGCTTCCAGCTGAGGGGGGTCCTGATGCTTCTCCTGGCTGTGGCACTACCCTGGAGCCTGGGACAGATGGACAAATCCTGCTAGTGCCCCTCACTGGCCTCCTGCTGCCACTGGTGTGCAGAGTCCTGGGGCAGCAGCAGCTGCAGGAGCCCCCAGCCCCTGCACTCGGAGGGGAGCAGGCATCAGCACTGGGATCCCTGGTCCCACTGGTCACTGCACCCTGGCTCCTGTGCCAGGCTGAGGTGGGGGCATCTCCAGCCCCTTACTCCCTGCAGCCCTGCCCAGCCTGTGAGGCTGTCCGGCCTCGGGGGAGCCGTTCGGTGGGTGCTGCGGGCGGGTGCAGAGCAGAGGGCTGGGGAAGGGTTAACGCCCTTCTTCCTTCCCCACAAAAGCTCTTGCGTCTGGGGTTTCTCTTCCTCTGGCTGCTGCTGACACGGCTGGGCCGGTGTCACGAGTGCTCAGCCTCTGCAGGGGCGGGGGAGACCTGTCTGGGCTCCAGTACAGACCCAGCAGCCTCTGCACAGCAGCAGCTCACCCAGAGACCCCCCAGACCCCTGCCCACTCCTAGCTGGGTGTCAGGGCAGACAGGGCTGCTGCTGCCAGGGCTCGCTTGGCTGGCACCAGAGGCTCGCTTGGCTGCCACCAGCCTTCAGCCATCTGGGCAGGTCCAGTTCTGGTGCCCAGTTTCCCCTCCCCAGCAGCCACATTGAGCAGGGGGCTCTGCAGCAGCCAGGCATTTGGTGGCGTTGTGCCTGTCAAGGGGTTCGTGCTGCAGCCCGGCCATGCCACAGTGAGCCTGAGCTCGCTGGGCAGGGGGGCCAGGCCCAGCTCTGGGCACAGTGGAGGTGTTCAGACACATCAATCAGATGAAGCCTCCAGTGTTTTATGTGACTTTTAACCTGATGTCCCCAGCTGGGTTGTCTGGCATTGGGATCTGAGGGTGCTGGGCAGCGTGGCCGCCGTGATGTCGTGAGCCCGGGCTGCCTCCGACCTTGGCAGGGGGTTGTGAAGGAGGAAGCTGGTTCAGGACGCCCGGGCAGAGCTGCAGAAGTGCTGAGCCCAGAGATTCGGTTTCTGCGGTCGCCCCAGGGGTGCGTGTGGCTCCCACGGGGGGGGGGCTCAGGGAGGGCTGATGCGGGGCTGAGGACGGTGCTGGTTCCAGGGCACGTGACGTCCCTGGTACGGGGCTGGAGCCTTGCTGGGGACGCTCTGGGTGAGTCTGGGCTGGAGGCCACGGCCCTGGTGGCCTCTGGGGCATCGGCAGGACAGCGGGGCAGCGTCCAGGGAAGGAGAGGACGGTGGCAGCCCCGCACCTCGGGGTGTCCCAGCACCCTGGGGTGAGAGGCAATGCAAGGGCCGAGCTGGTGGGTGCTGCTGTCACCTTCCTCGGGGACAGCGCTCTGGGGGGGTGGTGCTTTGGTGACCTTGGTGTGGTGCGTGTGGGAGCTGCTGGAACCCGCTGGCAGAGGCGGGCGGGCTGCTGGAGAAGCAGGTGACCTTGAGGATGGGAGGGAGCAGGAACAGGAGACTGTGTGGCTGTGGAGCAGGAGGTCACACACCAGTGAGCATCAGGAATGTCCCAGGAGCTGTGGGGCTCCAGAGCAAGGGGGGGACGTGTGGGAGCCCTCTGTTAACCTTGGGGCGGGTGCTGGGGGGTGCCCAGCTCCTGCTGGGTGATGGGTGTGCAGGTGAGGTCTGTCCCAAGGGTGCAGCAGCTCTGTGTCCTATCTCAGAAGGATGGATCTGGAGCAGAGGAGGCTGCAGGGGTGGCCAGGAGCTGGTTTTCTCCAGGGCTGGCCCAAGGTGGCCAAGCAACCCCTGAGGCTGCAGGTCTGTGTAGAGCCCAGTGCCACGGGGCACAGCAGAGCTGCCCAGACTGGGACAGGGACTGACCCAGCCCAGCGGGGTAGAGCAGAGCGAAACGGGTGTCAGTGGGGCGATGGGGACTGGGGCAGGAGGGCTGGAACTGGTCCTGGCTGCCCAGCTCCAGCAGGCTGAATCAGCAGGAACCGGTGGTGCCCGGCTCCCCCGCTGGCCCTCGCATTCCTCACATGCCGCCTCAGTGGCACTTGGCCACTGCCAGGGGCCGGGAGCACTGCTCACCAGCCCGGCTCCTCCAGGCGCCAGCAGCTTCATATCCCGGGCCCCCGAGCTGCTGGGATGGTTCCCTGTTCTGACCTGGCCCTGTCTCTGCTCAGTGCCCAGTGACCTGACCCCGGAGGAGTGCCAGGAGCTGGAGAACATCCGCCGCCGCAAGCAGGAGCTGCTGGCTGACATACAGGTGCGACCCCCTGTCCCAGACACTTAGGGCTGTGCCCTGGGAAGCAGGGACAATTTCCCTGCCTGTGTCCCTGTGCAGGGTCCCTGCAGCCCCCTCCAGGGTCCCCCTTTACGCTGCTGGGAAAGGGGAGGTGTGAGGAGAGGCTGCCCTGGCTGGGGTTGCCTGTGGTGCTGGGGTGCAGTGCCCCAGTGTTGGGGGCCACAGCTGTTCCTTGCCCTCCACAGAGCTCCAGGCCCTGCCCCTGTGCCCTTCCCCGCAGCCCAGGGCGCTGGCATCTCTGTGCCAGCCCCTCTCTGGCACAGGCAAGGACCGTGTCTCTGGGCCAGGGCACTGTCCCGGCCAGCGAGTGCCTGCGAGGTCAGTGTTCATCTGGGACACTCGTCAGCCACGTCCCTGATTAAGGCAGCAGAGGCTAATTACTGCCATATGCTGGGCATGATCTAAAGGGATTAGGGGGTAATTTTGTTAACCTCTGGATCTCTTCCTTCCGGCACGCTCCGAGCTGCCATGCTGGGGGGATTAGCAGTGGGGGGCAGCTGGCCCCCTCTGTGAGCCCCCCCTGCCCCGAGCTGGCCCAGCCCTCAGCAGCACGGGTGGGAAGGAAGGAGAGGAATGGCACCAGGGCCAGTTCCTGCTGCTGGGAGCCCGATGTGCAGGGTGCTCTGTCCGCTCTTGGCAGCAGAGGGGGACAGGTCAGGGCTCCTGGGGCGGCTGGAGGGTTCTGGGTGAGGCAGCTCCCAGCTCACTGTGCTCTCTCCTCAGCGGCTGAAAGATGAGATAGCAGAAGTGACGAATGAGATCGAGAACCTGGGGTCCACGGAGGAGAGGTGAGTGCTCGGCAGGGCAGGACAGGGCCCCACAGTCCCCCTCCAGGGGACGAGACCCCTATGGGATCCTGGGTGCCCGGCGGGACAGCCCTGTCCCATGGGTGCTGCTGCGGGCGGCTTTCCCAGGCTCTGCGCTCCCCGGAGCAGTGGCAGGATCCTAGCCCCAGCTGCTGCTCCAAAGGTCTGTTTGTCCAAGCCCCAGCCCCTCTGTCTGGCCGCGGCGACACTCAGGCTTTGTTATTCTGGGCTGGCGCAGGCGGTGCCAGCCTGGGATTAGGGGGTCCTGGCTGCTGACAGGAGCTGATCCCGGCGTCATTTCCAATCACCCACTGGGGCATGAAGTTGGTCACCCTCACGCTGGCCCCACGGGGGCCTGGATCCTCCTGTCCCCAGACCCCACTGCTTTCCCCAGCCTCTCCCTGGTGCAGAGGTGACCTGCCAGGTGCTGCACCTGGCACAGGATGGTGACTCCCTGGATGGGACACAGCAGCTCCTCTTTGTTTGTGTCCTGCCAGGCCAAGAGCAGCCCAGTGCTGCTATGCTGTGGAGTGGTGCAGAGCGTGGAGCAGTGTGCCCACCGTGTCCTGTGTGGGTCTGATGTGGGGGGCCTGTCCCGGTAAAAGCTCATGGAATTCTAGAAGAGTTTGGGTGGGGAGGGACCTTCCAAGCTCATCTGGTGCAGTCCCGCCCTGCAGGGAGCAGGGACATCTGCACCCAGAGCAGGGCGCTCAGAGCCCCAGCCACAACCTTACCTGGGATGGTGCCAGGGATGGGGCAGCCACCACCTCTCTGGGCAGCCTGGGCCAGGCTCTCAGCACCTTCACTAACAGAAGTTCCTTCCAACTTGCCCAGCTCTGGTTCCATCCAGGCTGAGTCCTCCCCATGGTGCCCACTGGGTGCTCAGTGCTTCTTGGTGCCTTGCAGGAAGAACATGCAGAGGAGCAAGCAGGTGGCCATGGGTAGGAAGAAGTTCAACATGGATCCCAAGAAGGTACCATGGGGTGCTCACCAGCCCGTTTGGGGCCATGCTGGGTGCTGCTGCCTCGGGGTCCAGATGCTGGGCTGGATGCTGAGGCTGGGGAGGCAGCGAGCAGGGTGGCAGGATTGGCAGCAGGGCCTTGAGCTGCACTTCTCACACCACTCCAGGGCATACAGTTCCTGATTGAAAACGACCTGCTGAAGAACACGTGCGAGGACATCGCCCAGTTCCTCTACAAGGGGGAGGGTCTCAACAAGACGGCCATCGGTGACTACCTGGGCGAGAGGTGCGCTGGCCTTCGGTGGCTCTGGGCTCCACAGGGTGCCCTGGCCTCTCACTGCCTGTGAGGCAGGACACTGCAGCTCTTTGAGCTGACAGAGCAGCTGGGTGGGGGCACATGGCGGGCTGGGCACCAAGCAACAGGGCTGTTCAGAGCTGGTGCTTGTGAGGAGCCAGGGTGTTGGTGGCAGCCCAGGGCTTGGGTGGCTGCAGGTTTCCACCCTGGAGTGGGTCAGGGCCACTTGGCACCCACAGGAGTTGCTGATCAGGCACCCCTCATGCTCTGGCTTCATCCCCCTAGGGACGAGTTCAACATCCACGTCCTGCACGCCTTCGTGGAGCTGCACGAGTTCACCGACCTCAACCTTGTGCAGGCTCTGCGGTGAGCACGGGGGGCTGGGAGCTGAGCCCCGTCCTGCTGGGGGAGCCAGGCAGGGGGGCTGGAGGGTGCACGGAGACCCCCGGGTCAGTGTAACACTCTGCTCTTCACAGGCAATTCCTCTGGAGCTTCCGCCTGCCCGGGGAGGCGCAGAAGATCGACCGGATGATGGAGGCCTTCGCCCAGCGGTACTGCCAGTGCAACCCCGGCGTCTTCCAGTCCACAGGTGAGCACCAGCCCCGGACCCTCACCCCGGCCGTGCTGCCTCGGAGCTGACTCTGCCCTCCCCACCCCCACCAGACACGTGCTACGTGCTCTCCTTCGCCATCATCATGCTGAACACCAGCCTGCACAACCCCAACGTCAAGGACAAGCCCACGGCCGAGCGCTTCATCGCCATGAACCGCGGCATCAACGACGGCGGGGACCTGCCCGAGGAGCTGCTGCGGGTGAGGATGGGGTGCGGAGGGGCCAGGGCTGGTTGGAGCCGACCCCTCGCAGGGCCCCCGGGCAGAGTAGAGCTGACACAGAGTGTCTTTCTACCAGAATCTCTACGAGAGCATCAAGAACGAGCCCTTCAAAATCCCCGAGGATGATGGCAACGACCTCACCCACACCTTCTTCAACCCTGACCGGGAGGGCTGGCTCCTGAAGCTTGGTGAGTGTTGGCAGTCCGGGAGGAGCTGGGCCACCGTGCCCGCCAGCCAGGCTCCTCGGAGCATGGCCCTGCAGAGGGGCCAGAGGCTGGAGGGGGTCACAGCCCCCGTGGGAAAGGCGTCCATAGGTCTGTCAGCCCTCCCAGGGCTGCTCGGCAGGAGCGGACTCACGGCTGAGGAGGCTGCAGAGTGGCTGGGTGAGAGTCCTGGGGGATTCTGCCCCTAGCTTGGGCAGACCCCAGGCTGTGGAGCTGGCTCTGCTGACACAGCACAGAGACTATGAGGCCCTTCTGGTCACCGAGTCACAGCGGGGTCCTGTGGGAGCAGGGCCCCGGCAGCGAGCGGCGAGCTGCCCCCGGCTGCGTGCGTCCCCCACTCCATGCCACAGACCGGTCCCTGCCTCACCTCCCCACGGCATTATCACCTCCGCATCCCGGCTCCACGGCAGGCAGCGTGCATGGCATCCCCGCGGCCCCGCTCCACGGCCGGCCCGCTCCACGCCCTGGCTCCTGTGGCTTCTCTCAGCAGCTCTAGGAAACCCTCGGCCCGGGTCCAGTGAGGGTGGGTGGTGGGGTGCTGACAGGAGTGGGCTCTGGTGGGGGTCTCTCCCTCTCCCTGGAGCTGTATTGCCACCCCCTTAGGATGGGAGAAGGGCTTCACCCCCCCACCATGCCCTGACCGATGTGGATGCTGGCCCTGGGGCTGAGCAAGGGCCACCTGCCCCCCAGCTCTGGAATAGGAGGGACACGGGGAGAGCCCCTGACCCTCCTGTCCCATCCCTGAGTGAGCCCAGCAGCACCCCACTGGCGATGGACCCCGTGCATGGCAGGTTGACACCCACCACTCTCGGGCCCACTGGCATCTGGGGGTGCAGAAAGGCAGCAGAGCAGCCATAGGTCCCACTCATGGGGTAGTCAGGGAGCCCCCAGGGAGGCCATGGGGCAGGGGGAGCCAGGCCCTGCACCCCCCGGCCCAGGAGCTCCATCCCACAGAGCCACAGCGAGCCAGGGCAGAGTGTCCCCGCAGCGGTGCCACCGGCACAGCCCCTCACGGCTTCCCCGCTGCAGCCCTGCCCCACTGACCTGCGCGGGCGAGGGGGGTTCTTTGGGGGTTTCCTCTTTTTTTTTTTTCCTTTTTTTTTTTTTTTTCCCCTTCAT
>JAOEGS010010937.1:5911-27463 GCA_025447755.1 Corythornis vintsioides
CACCTGGAATAGCTCCAGGGATGGGGCCTCAACCACCTCCCTGGGGAGCCTGTGCCACTGCTGTGTCCCACAGTGGGGACATGTTTCCCCCGTGCAGGATCCCACAGTGACCTCAGTGAGACACCGGGGGTCTGGGGCTCCAGCAGTGCCCACGGCCATGCACAGGAGCACGTGAGGTGAGTGACAGCATCCTTGGAAGAGCTGATTGCAGCTGATGTCCAGAGCTTCTCCCTGCTGTGCCACGTGTCAGAGGGAGGGCAGTGGGAGCAGTTCCATCAGGAGCAGCCCCAGGAGCACTGCCTGCTGTGGACATCCCCATTCCCCCACTGGACCCGATCCCCACACCTCATTGTGCTCCCTGCTGCCTCCTGTGGTGGGGGCAGAGCCGTGGGGTGAGGAGGCTGCTGGCAGATGGATCTGGATCGGCCTCCGACGGGTTTGGACCTGCATCCAGGTGGTTTCCCAGCTCTGATTTTCATACCAGTGCACAGGGAATGCCCTGCAGAGGCTCCCTGCTGCGCCCTGTCCCTCGAAGGCAGAGCCACCCCTGCGGTCTCCTCCCCCACTGGCGGATGGCTCTGCAGTAAATACCGAGGGCCTGATCCTCATCTGGGTTTCATGGGTGTTGCCCCACATGCAGCTGTTCCCCAGGAGAACCAGCTCGGGTGCAGGAAGCCTGGAGAGCCCCGGCCCCCTGAGCTGGAGCTGCAGCAGCTCTGCTGGGGCTGTCCCACCCTGGGAGAAGCCACTGGATGACCAGAAACAGACCTGGGACACTGCAAATGAAGCCACTGGATGACCAGAAACAGAGCTGGGACATTGAAAATGAAGCACTGCAAATGAAGCTGCTGGATGACCAGAAACAGAGCTGGGACACTGCAAATGAGCTGTGACAAGCCAGGCCAGCCTCAGCTGTGTCACCTGAGGGGACAGAGGTGGTGCAGAGGGGAGATGTGGTCATTGTGCTGGGATCAGCACAGCCCCCTGCTCAGCACGAGCTCTGCCTTCCCCTCCCACCCCAGCCCCACAGCTGGCAGAGGCAGCAGTGTTCCTACACACGGGCTCTAGCACGCACCAGCCTCCTGGAGAGGAACAATTTATGGCTAGGATAGTGCCAGGAAGAAGAGAAAACCAGCCCTGGATGGCTTCCAGTTTGTTTTTTCTCCCACGAGGTACTGTGGGTTCAGTTTGTAAGAGGCTCTGAGGTACCTTTAGTTTGGCACAGGACTGGCACTGTTGGGAGGGGCTGGCCAGAGGAGTGCTGCAAGGGGCAGCACCACGGGCACTGCAGCCAGGAGTCACTGGGACTTGCTTGGCAGGGCAACAGCTTGAAGTGCATCCTGCAAGCCTCTCACCTCCATCACGCCAGCTCCACGCCTGGCTAGCAGGAGGCCAAGTACAGCCTAAGTATTAAACTAGGCTGAGGTGCTCAAAAGAACCTCTCACCCAGAAAAGTGCCACTAGAGCACAGAGGGGTGAGTACCAAAGGCTGGAGGAAGCTCTTCCTACCAGCCCTATCTCCTTTACAGGACTGTGCAGCAGGGACAGGTGTGTGCAATAGGTGAGGGCACATGTTGTTGCCCAAGATCCACACGTGAGCACTGGAGCTGTACCAGGGTGCTGAGTATTGTCACCTGTGGCCCAGAGTGACCCGTCCAGCTCTGCATCTTCAGCCAGGGACACCCTCAGCACGGGGACAGGCTGGTCCACAGCACGCAGGGAAGCAGCCAGGCTGTCTGAGGGGTGGAGGGAAGGGAAGGTCTGTGTAGGGGAGGAGAGGGGGAAGTCTGGGGGCCATCCCTGGCTCTAGGGGACAACAGGTGTTACTGGAGGCTGCTGGACAAGCACAGCAGATTCCTGCCCTGCGGAGGGGACTCCTGACAGAGACCACGCTGAGGAAGAGGCAGGTGCCTGACAGTGGCTCCAGGATAGACCTGAGAGCACAACCCAGGCCACGCTGGTCTGCTCCCTGCCAGTGGAGGGCTGGTACTGGCTACAGGCTGACACCTAGGCTGTGCTGGCTTTGCTTGGAGAACTATGGTCAGTAACAATCTCTGTCTGCTCCGGTTACTGTCTGCAGGCCCTTCACAGCACCCAGCCACCACCCACCCACACCCCCACAGGGGCTCCGAGCCCCATCCTCTGCTCAGAGTGCTCAGCTACCCAGTTTCAGGGCTCTTTAGGATCCAGTTAGATGAAAAGAGCTATTGGAATGTAAATTAATTGCCATTACAATTCTGTTTTTCTGCTTTTTGGCAGAGGAGATAACTCCAGCCTTGTCACAGAGAACAAAACCATCAAAAGTGAACTTGTCAATTCAATCTCATCACGTAATTATATTCTGAGGATTCAGACAGCTGGGTGGTTTCTGCATTATTTCTCCCCTGAGGAGGATTGCTCCCATCTTCCAAGCACAAGCAGACTGAATCACCAGGGAGAACCAAGTCGGTCCCCTCCCTCCTGCTCAAGATGGTGCTGGAGCTCACCAGCCCTGCCCAGTTCCCTCCTGGGCTCACCAGGACACGAGGCCAGTGCTGGTGCTGGCTAAAGGTGGCAGCTGCCAGCTCTGTGAGGACTGTGCTGGGGGAGTCAGGGGTGTAGAGTGTCTGGATTTCACTGGGTGTGGAAAACATCGGCTTAAGTTGCAGGTGTGAGTGTGATTTAGACTGGAGAGGTGGAAGGGGACTGGAGGAGCCTGCAGAAACAGGTACCACAGCCTGGCATGGAGCCTGCTGGGGCTGGTTTCTGCACTGCCACATCTGCACCCCCACAGATGCCAGGGGGTGATGGCTCCTGCACCATCTGCTCGGTGCCCCCGCTGATGGCACCGCAGCCAGGGGCTCATGCCACCTCCGAACCCCCCGTGCTGCTGAGGGGAAACGGGGAGGGTGGGCAGAGAAAGTGCAGAGCAGCTTCTGCCCCGAGGGGCTGTGCCAGCGCTGGCCTGGCCGCGGGCCCGGCTGCGTGTGGGCACCGGGCTGGGCTTTGCTGCTGCGGTGGGAAACCACGGGAGGGGTCTGGGTGGGCAGGAGCGGGCCGCAGTCGTGCCAGAGCGCGGCGGGGTGACTGCAGCGGGATGGAGGGGCGGCCGGCGGGGCACGGCAGGTGACGCGGGGCCTGGGCCGGGCGCCTTGGAGCCTTTTCACGCCGCTCCCGTCATGGCTGCTGCTATCAGATGCTGCTGTCTCTGCTGCAGTCAGCAGTCCTGGGCAGCGGGTACCTTGTGTGTCATGGCTTTAAGCCGCACAGAAAACAAACTGTGTCAGCCCTCGGCGTGCCCGGTCATGACGCTTCTGCCTCAGCACCGCGCTTCTCAGAAGTGGCTGTTTACCGGGCAGGGACAAACCTGCCTCCTGCTCCCCCTCCTCTGGCTCCCGGGCCCTCTCCCTGCTGCTCCAGTGCCCTCCCAGCAATGGAGACGGAGCAGTGTCCTGCCAGCCTGGGCAGCAGGGACACGCTGCCCGCGGGCACAGGGCTCTGCAAACCCGGAGGGGATGAGGTTGACGCGAGGAGTGCCAAAGGTGCTGCTCCCTGCCACTGCTCAAAGCTGGCAGGGCCCTGAGCTTTCTGATCACCCAACAACCCGGGGTTTGGTTTTGATGCCATTATAGGGCAGTGCTGAGCTAGTGCTGGTGCATCTCTGTGCTCACCTGGCACCTCTGCCTGGCAGCCACTTTGATGGTAAATTAATGACTGCCGTGAAGCCATGGCCACCAGCTGGGCCTTGCCCTCCTTTGGGAGGACACTGCCCACCCAGCCTTGGGCATCCTCATCTTGCCCAGACCTGGGATTGGACAGAGGAACCTCTCTCCCCTTCCCATAGTTCCATTTCCCAGAGGACACCAACCCACTCTGCAGCTCAGTTACACAAGACACGGGCCCAGGTGGTTTCCCAGCAGTCACCTCTTGCTCCTTCCCTCCCTGCAAAGCCAGAGCACATGAAAGTGCCTTCTCCTCTCCCTGCCCTCCTGGGGGGAATTACAAACTCAGCCCAGTGACCAACTTCACGGACCCGGGGCCATGACCAGCCCCCCACGGGGAAACTCTGTGAGGAGAGGAGGCTTCTCAGACTTTCAGCCTCCTCACTGACCACGGCGCTTAGCAAGGTGAGCAGGCACGCTGAGAAGCCCTGCTGTTCTATTCCTGACTTGCCATCTGAGCCTGACTCATTGCCTTGGTAACCAATTAAAACACTTTTATGTGTTTGCAGCTCGGTACCTAATTTTGTAAAACCAGGGAAACTGGCTCCTGCTGTTGGCCGTGGAGGTCCTTTGGCTCTCCTCTGCCTGTGCTATCACCCAGGAATGGCCCCCGTGACCCAGCTCAGCTGCTTCAGGAGTCACTGGTGACAGGAGCCAGCTGAGGTATGACCCACCGGGAGATGCTGGGGGTGCTCTGGGAGATCCACTGGAGACGGTGAGTGGTCTCTGTGTTTCCCAGGCACCCATGGTGGGGTTGGCCAGGAGCTGCCCGTGGCAATTTGCTGGGCTCCACGAGGAGCCTCATTCAGTGCCACAAGCACAGAGGGCAGTTTGCCCACAGCCAGAACAGACTTGAATGTGAGATGGCCACGGACTTCCCCAGCACCCTGCCAAGCCCCTGCTATCCTGCCACCCTGTCCCCTCCCCCTCGCAGTTACAGGGCCACCGGGCACCCCATCGCTGCGGCTCCTCTGCTCTGAGCTTTCCAAAGGGACCCCAACACAGCCTCAGCCTGACCCCCAGCCTGTCCCCTGCACAGCAAACCCTTCTCCCAGGAAGCCATGGAATTTTTAGCCGAATAAAGCAGCTGCATTTCCAGCTGAGGGGCTCTGTGGCACAAGCAGCCACCATCCCAGCAGTTGCTGGGTGAGGGGACACTCCCCTCCTTAGGAAAAGGGGCTGGTGTCGCCTCCTCAGGCGCCTGTGCAGAGTCCCCAGCTTTGCCAGTCTGCCCAGCCTCATCCAGCCCAAGGTTGTCACATGTTGGGACGTCACTGTGGCCTCAGGAACAAAGGGGGGGGTGTGTCTTTTGGGTGGTGGGTGTTCTGCACAGTGAGGGGTCAGGAAGCCTGTCAGCCTCCACCGGGTGCAAACACGGTGGTCGCTTTGAATAAGGTCTCAGAAAGATCCATCAATCCCAAGTCCTGTCTGTCAAATTCAGCAGGAGCTGGAGATGCTTCTGGAGGAGAAGAAAATACCAAGTCACAGGCACTATATTTAGACGCCCGTGTGAAGGTGGCGACGTTGGAGGGCAGGGTATTTTTATCCCAATAGAGGTGTTATCTGTCTATCTCCCATGAAGTGCTGGAGGGGGTTGTTACAGAGCTCAAGAGAAAATAGCCCAACTCACAGTTAAATTTGTGTGGTTCTTGGCTTTCCAAAGCCAAGCTGTCGTGCATGGAATTTTTCTCCTCTGGCTCACTGCCCCGTATTTGTTGCATGACAAAGTTCATCATCCAAGTAGCTGTTTAGTGGCCTGGATGGAATTCTGCTGTGTGCAGGGCACGGTTTAGGGCTGCTGCTCAGCAGGGAATTACAGGAGTTTGTGCGTGCCTCAGCACACTCGATCTCACTCTCCCACCCGTGGCCAAACCGTGTTCAGTTTACTCTGGGGCTGAGGGCAGATAGGAAGGACGCTGCAGCACAAGGTGTAACCACATCTGGCACATGCCAGTGGCAGTTCCTAAGAGTTCAAAGGCTTCAGCCTGGATTATTTACGCATTCACCTCCTAGCAAGTCCCTTTATTCTTGAATTCCAGACAGTTTATTATGTGGGGATCCTGAAAATCCAAAGTCTTGTCCTCTCTGCATAGATGTCAAAGAAGCCTGGCCAGACGTCCCGGGAGCAGCAGCCGGGCAGTGCCAGTGGCCAGGCAGTGCCAGTGGCTGCTGTGCCTGAGTGGCTGCTCCCATGGTGGCATCTCAGAGCCCCTCTGGTGCTGGCACCGGCGCAGCCTGGGCACAGATGTGCCCGTACGTGCCCGTGGGCACAAACCTGGAGTGTGCCCACCCCACGTCAGCACGTAGGAAGTGGATTCAAAAGCGATCTAAATGTTATCAAAGAAGAAGTCGTTTGTGATGGGCTGTAACTAGAACATTCCATGGGTTTAGGGACTGGCTCTGTGAAATCCCTGGCTGCAAACTGAACACGGAATTGCTGCTAATTCAGCAGCTCTGCCGGGGGTGCTTCCACTTCCCCCTTGGACTGGAGCGAGTTCCCAGCTCGCTTGCTGGCGAGGGGACTGATTTTACTTTTTTGTCTTTGTGGATTCTCGTGTGGATGAAGAGCAAAAAAGCTGGCAAGGAAACATCTCCACTGAGAAGAGGAACTTTGATCAAGCTGGTGATTTTCTCATCTCCGTGGGGCGAAGGAAGTTTATTTATAGAACAGCTTAGCTAAAAACAAACCCTGTCCTGTATCCTGCCCCTGACGGCGTATCTGGCTGCCGAGCAGCAGTTAATTCACCAGCTTTGTAGCAGCGAGTGGTGTGGGGCATTAGCAGTAATTAGAGCCTCTGCAGAGCAGAGCAGAGCTCGGGGAGCACGCGGCCTCCCGCTGCAGTTGCAAATGAACTGTGAGTCTGAGCACCCAGACAGTGGCTGTGGCAGAGGGGGATGCCAACAGCTGTGCTCTCTGGTGCCTGGCAGAAAGCATCTGCTCTGAGCCTCAGACTGCTCTGCTCACCCACAGCCCTTCAGGTGAACACCCCACCACACGACTGCTGCACGGTGCAGGGGGGGTGACAGGTCACCCCCATGGCTGCCCTGCTGCTCTCTCCAGGTGCCACTGCAGGTGCCACGGCCAACAGCATCTCACGGGAGCACCTGAAGCAGCGCCCGGTCCTGTCTGCAGGGATTTAAAACCACCAAACCCAAAATGTGACTAACACGTTTCGTTCTTCACCTCGCAGCTGAGGATTCCAGAGTGTTTTATAATTAATTAACCAATTAAGTCTGAGAGCCTTTCGGTGTAACGTGGTTTTTTTTATCCCTTTGTCAAGAGCCATAGGAAGTCAGAGGAGATGCCAGTGCCGCGTCCCGGCGCTGCCAGGAGATGGATGTGGCCGCAGCCCTCATGCCAGCGCTCGCTGCCTCTGCCAGTCCCCAGAGGACTGGTCTTAAAACACTTTTGGGAGCTGCAAAGGGATGGACTTTGCCATTATATCAACAAGATCCTGCCTGCCTCGAGAAAGAAATATGGAATTGGGTGAGCGAGAAGGAAAACACATGAGAGAATTTGTGCTTTTTTATCCAGGGCTGGGAGGTGCAGCTGGAGAAGCTACAAACCACCTCATTTTCAGCTGGGTACTTATCACCTGTCTGTCCCAGCATTGCTCCCGTGCATGGGCACTCCTGCCAGCCACATACAGAGCAGGCCGGGCAGGGTGCCCAGCAAAGGGAACCACTTCATGTGGCCATGTGAAAACCCAAGAGTGTCTCCTGAGAGGTGTCTGGGGTGGCTGTGTCACCCACCTGAGATGACTTGTTGATGCCACAGAGATTCCCTGGGATGTTCATCCCGTGGGACAGGGGGTCCTCTCCAGCCACACAGCGACACCCGCACGGACGCGCCCCTGCCACACACGGCTCGGGAAGCCTGTCCTGTGTCTGCTGGGTAGTCACAGCTCAGTGCTCTGAGAATTAACAGACTCAGGCCAAGCTTTGAATGTTGCAGAAAGGTTTGTACAAGGACACTTTAGAGGAGGATAGTTCAGGTGGGACAGTTGGAAAGCTAGGAGTATAATGCAGAAAGGGTGAAGCCACAAGTCAGTGTCTACTCCAAATTCACTCTGAGCCAAGCTCCTTTAACAGGTCTAGTATCACATCCTCATTATTGAAGGAAAGCTTTTGTACTAAGGAAACTGACAGATACTACTTAGAATTTTAAAGTCAGCCTAGTAAGTCACCCCCAGATAAAGTTCTTAAATAATTGACTGAACAATTTTCAGTAGTCAACCTCACAGCACTTTGCCAGGGACAAGAGCCTCGTTAGGTGCTCTCCTTCCTTCCAAAGCTGGGGAAACTGAGGTGCAGTGATGGGAAACAACCGGTCTCCACCTCTGACAGTTACAGCTTTGCAGTTACTGATTTAATACCTGCCAGTAAAAAAACCAGTATATTGTCTGAAAGTTAAAGCATCTCAAATGTCCCCCAAAAGCCAGGAAGCACCTGAAAACTCCCAGGGAAGACAGCTGCTGTGAAGTTTTTGCAAGGAAAAGCACAAGCTGAGACTCAGCCTGGGCGTCGGTGCAGTTACTGTCGGGATGAACTCGAAATAGTCAAATAACACAAGGAAACAGCAGCCAGATTTGCAAACAAAACGATCTCTCTTACTTCAAACACCTCTTTCAGTACTGCTAACAGGAAAGTTTAAGGCTCTTGGCACACGAGAAGAAAGCTGTCTATGACACGGACAGAGTAAACAACATGGATCTTCCTTACCCCTTCCATGTGGATCCTGGGGTTGGTCGCCAGCCGGTGCTGATGAAGTTGCAACCCCCTGGGGACTCTCCTGATGGAGGCAGGGGAGGACAGGACCCCTGACCTCTGGATCGAGCCAAACCTGGTGACATTTTGTCCACACCTGACTCCATCCAGGAGACGAATGAGGAGCAGGTTGGAGGGCAGCTGCTCGATGCTGCAGAGGACGAGGGTCCTGCATTCAGGGCACCTGAGCTCCTTCTGGGACTTCAGGATCCTCTGCAGACAGGGCTTGCAGAACGTGTGCTGGCAAGGCAGCACCTTCGCAGTGGCATCGAGCTTTTCGAAGCACACGGGACACTCCAACAGGTCAAGGAGAGCCAAATCATCCATCTTCAGAGCGGAGTTCCGTCACGAGCGGAGCCAGAGCCATCCACACGCCACCGGCCACTGGAGCGGGCTGCGACGCCTTCCTGCGCCCGCCCGAGCCCCGGGCTCGGCAGCTATCCTGCTCGGAGGGAGAGGGAGGAGGGAAAAGGAGCAGAACTCTGCTGCTGGAGCCTGTAATACATCCCACCTACATTGCAAAGCAGCGCCTCACCAGCCGATTTGCAAGCGCACACTTCGCACCCGGTCCAAGCTGGTGGTGAGTCACTCGTGACTCAGTGTGTGCGAGGGGACGGCGCTGGGAGCCCGAGTCCTGCTCGCTGGGATGGTGGCTCCCACACTGGCTGGGATGGTGGGTCCCACAGCTGGCACGGGGTGAGCCGGGGCAGAGCTGGCTGCAGCAGGACGGGTGCGATCGTGCTCAGCCCTGCTCACTCTCCCTGCAGAGCTCTCTTCAGAGCTCCGGTCTGCGGATCATAACTGACACGACGGGGAAAAATGCACCAGCTCAGGAGATAAGAGCCCCTGATAAACATCAGACTGGACCTGTTTGTGCCCAGCTCTGGCTGCAAGCAGCCCGTGGCACGCGGCCCTCGCACACCTACACGCCGCCTCGCTCTCCAGAGCGCTCCCGATTTAGCTCGCCCGCTACCCGTTTTTGACAGCAGTTCTATAAAAAGTCCTTCAAACACAAACACTCTCCAGAGGTACCTGGCAGAGGCGTGAGGCACTCCGCAGTGCCATCCTCGCCCGGTTTGGCTGCCTCAGCTCTCTGAAGCAACCAAGACGATTATTCCTCCCACAGCCTGAAGTCACTCAACCTGTTCGGCTCCCCCAGCGCTGGCGGAGACTGAAGCGCACACCACGGCGGGATTCAAGCCCGGACCTGTGCCCGCCGCATGCCGGAGGGGCCGAGGGGAGCCTGGTGTGGCTGCTCCAGGGTGGGCAGCCTGTGCCAGGCCCGACCCGGCCTTTCTGTGCCAGGTCCTCCAGACAGGGAGCGACCTCTCCAGCCGCTCGCTCTGCGGATGCTCAACTCGGCAGCAACTGCTCTGCAGGGCGAGAGGGGAAACCAAAAGCCAGTGTGTGTCAGCAGAGCTGGGGCTGACTCCCCGAGCACCTGCCAGTGCCAGCAGCATGGGCTATGGCAGCACCAGCGGCTCCCACTGGGGCAGCAGGTTCTGTGCTGGTTGGAACTGCCACAGCTAGGCACCGATCTCGCCCCGCTGCTCCCCGTGGGAAGCATGCCCACGTTCTGCTGCCAAGCCCAGCAGCAGCAGTCTGGGGCTCGATGTGGGCACCTTCCCTGGCACTGGAAGGCCAGGGGGTGTTATCTGTGATTTATAGTCACTTTATCAGCTGAATTCCCCTCTCGAGGTCTGCCTCACTCACACACCCTGACATGCTGCCTGACGAGAGCAGTGCGTGCAGAGATGATACAAGGTATTTTTCCTTACAGCCCCTGACATATCCCAGACGTGTGTTTACAACTTGGAATTCAGACTACAAATACCAGAGGAGAAGACTGTAAGTCTGAAGGGATGATTTCTACTTGGTCCTCTCACAGCTGGTGCCACCAGCCTGCCCGTAATGTCCCTTCCTCGGGAGGCCACAGTGCAAATGGTTAATGTGTTTTTCCAAAAGCTCCCCCCCACAGATCGTGATTTTCTCAAAACAATTTCATTTTTCCTTTTTGAATGGCGGCCACTTGGCTAAATTAAAATGTTGACAAACATCTTCAGGATAAAGCACGAAACCAATGACCTCACTCTTGTTTCATCTTGAGTTTCCTTTTACTTTGGTATTTCTTTGTAGTCTGCCATATGCTGATTTGTGCTTGGCTGGCTGAGTGCACACTGTAATGACTGATGTTGCAAACATCATCTCATCCCCTGGCGTTTGTAAGTGCCAACGCGAAACACAAACGGCATTGGAGACACGGGTTCTGAAGGTTGCTTTTCTTTTTTACTCGTTCTTCCTTATTTGTGCTCTGTGATTAACATTTCATCTGATAAGAAGGAGAATGATGAAATATCTTGCAGTGGGCAAGCGGTGGAAGTGAAGCGGGCTGGCTGTCTTTGTGCATGCCAGGGGATGCCAATTTCCTTCCTGCCTGCTCTGCTGTGCGAGCTCTGCTGCAGCTCTTCCTGAGTTTAATGCCACTCTGACCTCACTCGAGGGGTCTGGGAGGACCTGAGGGGTGCACAGAGTACCGGACCTGCAGGGTGGTCAGCCCAGGGCAGCAGGTACTCTGTGGGCTCCCTGAGGTCTGGGGCTTACCCCTCCTCAGAGATGGGCAGCCCACCACGCTGGCCACGTCCTGAGGATGCCACCAGCTGCCAAAGCTCTGGGCAGCCCTTCCCGCTGGAGCTGGCAGCGGTTCCAGCCCTGGGCACACCGGTTGTGGATCGCTGAGGCAGGGATGGGGCTGTTTCCAACCAGGAGCTCCTAAATTGCCTGGTGCAGAGAGGCTCTGATCTTGATTGCAGTCTCTGGGCTCTGCTGCTATATAAAAGCTGATGATGCCAACACTTGGCATTTATGTAACACTTTAAATCTTCAAAGCACTTTCCAAATGCTAATTCCCAAGTGGAACGCCCCTCGGGCTAAGCATCACCCCCCAGTTTGCATGGAGAAAACCAGGACATGAGGCCACACGGCGTACCAGTGTCCAGTTTGGGACTGGGATGTGAGGCTCCTGGTTCTTCACACTCAGACCACCCCCTTGAACTTTTACCATCTGCCACCCACCTCTCCCTTGCAGAGCATCTTATAGTTGGGGTTAAAAAATTAAGGCAGCACTGGAAAGCTGCTGCTCCGTCCCTTTCATTTCAGAAGTCTCTGTTTGTTGCCAGTGTTGTAATGAACACCAGGCTGGATGCAGCAGGGAGGGGGCTGCTCTGGAGGACACAGCTCCACGGGCAGCAGGGCACCGCAGAACGATCCTGCCTGGGCATGGCGTGTCACCCACTGGCACTTGGTGCAAGGGGAGGGGGCCTTGCACCAAGGGGGGGAATTCTGTACTGTTAATTACAGTGGTTCATTGTGGAGCTGGAAATGGAGAACTGGCACTTAGAGCAGGAGCAGCTGTCGTGCCAAGGTGTGCCTATCCTCGTGTATCCCCAGAGTGCCAACCCCGTGGCTCCTGGCAGCGGGGGTGTGGGGCAGCCTCGCTGAGGCCAGGTGAGGAGCATGAGGTTTGTTTTCTCCAGGCTGCCTCCTGAGAGCCTCAGCCTCTCATACCACCTCACTCCAAACCCTTCCCCGCTTGCTTTCCCTGGCAGAAAACGGGGCAGGTTCCTGAGCACACGCAGCTCCTCCTCCCGCTCTGGACACCAGCTTGGGGCTGCAAATTTCCAACCTGTAAAGACCCTGGTAACAAAATCATTGCCTTTTACCAGCTTTGAATTTCACCCGTTTTAACATGGTTGGCTGTTTCCAGTCCTGGTGGTTATGAGACACCAACATAAATAACAAGCTTTGCATTTAATACCTTTAGATCACAAGGAGCTCGGTGGAGTTGGACATAATTACTTCTGTTTAAAGGGGGAAAAACAGAGGTGGGGTGATTCTTCCAGGCCATAAAAGCAATCAGTGGCAATGTGGGGAAGGGAGCCTACATCAAACAACCCCTGCCCATCAGCTCTGCCTCACTCCTGGACTGACATACCTGGATTGCATCTTTACAATTGGAAAACCAATTTCCTTGCTCTTTCTCAGGCTGCCTGGGCAGAGTTACCAGCAGATAAGGCATTGTCAGGAGAAATGGGAAACTCCACTCATTTCACACATGTTGTACAGTTTCTATATTGAAGGGCAACGACACATGGGGAAGCTGCTTGTGAAAACCCTGCTGTTGCAAAGCAAACAAGCAGCTGCTCCACACAAACTCATTCTTAAGCATTTGTTCTGTCAAAACAGGTTTTCTTTGGTGTCAGGGACCCTGTGCCCTCCACCAGCACCACAGGGGCATCTGGCTGCAGGTAAATTAACACTATGGAGCTGCTTTCTCCCCAAGAAAGGGTGTCCCAGGCTGCCCAGGGCAGGGGTAGAGTCTCCATGATCCCTGGAGGGGTTTCCAAGCATGGAGCTGTGGTGCTGAGGGCCATGGGGCAGTGGTGCCCTGGGAGTGCTGAGGGATGGTTGGACTCCATGATCTGAAAGGGCTCTCCCAACTCAAATGTTTCTCTGTTTCTGTGCTGTGGAGGGGGTGTGTGGGTGCCAGCAGAGGGCACGGGCATGGCAGTGCTTTCTGGGGGGGCTTATAAAAAGCCTCTGCTACTCTGCATCTCTCAAGTGGATGTCACACGCCTCCTCCTCCTCCTCCTCCAGGGAAGAGGGACCTTTCAGGCTGTTTTTAGCTCCCAGAGGGCAGGGAGAGGGGGTGCCACTCGCACGCTGCTGCAGATTATAGATCTGAAGCTAACAGCTTGTCCTCCCACCCACCCACAGACACGAGGCGGGCGTTGCTGCCGGAGGGGGCCAGGGGCAGGACCTGCTGGAGCCCCAGGGGCAGGATGGGGAGCTCTGCACCCCAAGGCTGGGACTGGGGCCCTCGCTCAGGGCCTTGTGGTGCCCCAGCAGCAGGTTCCATGCACATGGTCCAGAGCTGCCTCAGAGGAGGATTCAGAAGCACATTCAGTTGCGTTTGCTTCACAACATAATTAGGCCAGCGTGACTCTGCAGGGATGTGCACAGCACAGGGACCTGCAGCCAGAGAAGCAAGAGCCTCCCTAACATTTTCCATCTCTCAAACCAATGCCTGGTCCCCTCTGCTGCAGGGCAGGCAGCAGCACCCTCCTCCCTGCTCCCAACACCCTGATCCTCACCCCCAGAGGGGTTCACAATGGGGACAACCCCCCTGGCAGCTGGATGTTTAGTCTTTCACCTTTTTCCCTTTTGTGAGGCACACATCAGCCGGCAGATAGAAGCCAAATGCTGAGAAGCCATTTGCACTTATGTAAGAAAAGTGGTTTAGAGAGCTGTTTATTGATCTCACGGAGAGCTGAACGTGGTATCGTGCCCATAACAGCCTTGTGCAGTCTTGCTGTTGGGTACCCTGAAGGCTTCAGCCAATTCTGAAGTATCTGGAGCAGAGTGGTGCCTACCCAGAAATAGAGAAGTATTTTTAAATCAAATTTATTCACTGATTTGCCTTAAGACAGATTGTTATGTGTTTGTGGAAGCGTCATTAGAAGTAGCTGGTGTTGGAGCTGGGCTGAGCAGCAGTGAGTGCATGGGTGGTCACTGAGACCCTCCTCCTCCTGCCACTGCCTGGACTCTGCACTGAGGGCTCTGGTGGCAGCCTGAGAGGGGAGTGGGGGTGGTTAAAGCTGACACAAGGCTTGTGAGACTTTGGGCCAGACCCAGAAGAGGATTTGGAAACTCTGACTTAGCACTTGCGAGGTCTGAGCTCAAGTGCCAGGTCCGAGGGGGTACCACTGGCAGGTGACATTGCCACCCCTCCAAGGACAGGTGCCCTGAACACCATCTGCATGGGTGACAGTGCTCCAGGGGGAGGGGGCAAGATCTATCCAGCAGCAGCTGTGTGGCCAGGTGCTGGCCAGGTGCTTTCTGCCACCTTCAGCCTTCCCCCCACAGCACAGAGAGCAACCACAGGGCACCAAACACTGTCTGCTCCTCGGGGCTTGGACTGATAAGGGCTGAATCTGCCAGGCTGCACATTTCAGTAAGACAAGAAGAAAGCAGGGTTTCCAAGCAGCACTAGACCTGAGCAACACCTGGAAGGCCCTTGAAAGCTGCTTTGAGCACTTCTTAGCCATTCTTTACACAGGTCTGACCATAGAAAACACCAGCCTTCAGTCACCTAATTAAACACAGATGCAAACAACAACACTGCTCATAACCAGGCATCACCTGTGAGTGTTCCCAGGTGCTTCTGGCCAGCAGTGAGTGCCCCAGAGCACGGCCCGTGGCTGGGTTATAAATCCTGCTGCTCAGAAAGCTCCAGCTCTTGGGGTAGAGAGGACAGTTGTGGTGCAGGGGGGTAAGGTAAGTACTTCACTGACCACTGCAAGTGCATCTCTGCTTTACTGAGTTAGGGAGACATGGTATCCGATTCTTGTGGCCTCTGTTTGGCCACGTAGGGGTTGAGGGGGCTGGCAGTCTGGGTTTGCTTCTCCTGCAGCTCCTGCTTGTGGAAAGGGGTCTGTAGAGGGGCCGCTGGTGAGCCCAGCGAGGAAGAGTGTGGGGAAGGGCACAGTGGGGCTGCATCCTCACGGCCGAGTTACTCCGTGCTGGGAAACCAGTTTCCATCTCTGTAGGCACCTGGGAGCTGCATCTCAGCCCCGCGTTCCTCCCCCGCTGCTCCCGCAGCAGCCCCGCGCGTTTCGGGATGCGGGAGCCGGGCGGTGCCGCGGCTCTTGCTGCTCCCTCGAGCCCAGGGCTCCTCGGAACGCCGGTCCTGGGCTGTGCCGGGGCTCTCGGGAGGAGCTGGGATGTGTGTGTTTGTCTCCGGAGGTGAAACTCCACCCTTGGGAATTTCCCTCTTTGAAGCGCCTTTTCCTGGTTTTCGCCGCTTTGTGAGTGCGAGGGTTTGGTTTTTTTTTTTTTAGGCTTACTGAGGATTCTTCCCTGCTCGTGAAAGAGTCTGCAGGGCTGTGGGTGCTCGGTGAGCTGTGGGAGTCCCCCGGGTGTCCTCCCCTCCCTCCCTGTGCCGCCAGGATGCTGCGGAGCATCCAGCGCGGAGCCCTTCCCGGGAACGAGCCCTGGGAGCCCGCGGGGTGTGTGCGGGTGTGTGCGTGTGCCCGCCTGTGCACCCTCCTCACTTGTGAATCCAGCTCGGAGGAGCGTGAAGCACTCGGAGTTTTCCCCGTCCCGTGCCTCCTGTGGGAAGCGGGGGCTGAGCCCCGGAGGAAACCCTGTCAGCCCCTTCGAGAGGGGTGGTGATGCGGGATGACTTCATACCTTGTTTCACAGATAATTAGATGCTCATGACTCCCCCAGGAGATGCTAAACGTGCCTCAGATGAGATGTTTGCATCTGAACAGGCATCGGAGAATCCAGCTGTGTGCTAAGCCCCATGAAATCGGGTTTTCTTTAGCTGCTGCAACACCCACGGCTTCATCTCTGCTGTGCCCCAGACCCTCAGCCTACCGGGCTCAACAGAGGCAACAGATCTCAGCCCTTGTGAGAAGAGGCTTGGATGCAGGATGAGAGATTCTGAAGGAGCCCCGTGGCAGGGAATGCTCAGCAAGGGCTGGTGGTGAATGGTCAGTGTCTGGCTGCCAGCTGATGAACATTCTCATGGATGGACCCCTCTGGGGGAGCAGACTGGCACTGGGCGGCCCCAGGCCAGAGGTGAGAGGGGTGCTGGGGCTGCACCCACCAACCCACAGCGTGTTTGTGGGCTGGGGGTGTGCTGGTTGGGAGGAGAACCCCTGCTCCAGCTCTCTGGAGTTTCATCAGGGTCTCTGCTGTACCCTGTGCTTCACAGCAGGGATAAGTTGCCTGCCCAGTGCTTCAGGGACCTTTATGCCAATCTTTGGAGGAGGCTGGAGGTGGCCGTGGGCTCTGCAATGCTCAGTGCAGGTCAGACTGCTCCCCATCACCACGTGGGGACAGAGCTTGGTGCCTCCTGATCCGAACATCAGACCTCCACTTGCACCTGAGGCTGAGCAAAGCTTGTGATGTTTACCAGGCTGTGGAGATGGTGTTGTCAGGATAATTAGTTTTCGTGCTGCTGGCACTGGTGCCACCCGTAGCAGTCCATGTGTGCTGCTCTTTCTGCCTGTTTCCTCCTAATGAGCTTAAACAAATTCCCTGCTAGGTGTATCTGTGGGAGCAGGGAATACTGAACAGGCTGCTTGGAGCAGGAGACTGGATGAGCTGCCTCTGGAGGTCACTTCACCCTGGTGATCCCCAGTGAGGGGATTGCAGAGCTGCACTGAGCACCACGGGAAGGCCTGTAGCTTGAGAGCCCTGAGAATCTGCACTGGACAAAAGCAGGCTGCACTTGTTCCAGGTCCCAGTCTAATCCCACACTGTACTGGGAGGCTTTATCTGCAGATAAGCAAGTGTTGCATTCAGGCATCAACCTCACTGAGGTTCTCAGGCTGATGGGTCAAGTTCTCTGGTCTCAGGGACTCCATCAAGCATCTGCTGTGAAATATACTTCCTTGTTTAAAAAGGAAATCACCTTCTTTGTTTTTCCTCTTTATTTTGAGAGACCAGCAATATGAGTCTTTTTCTTGTTTGTTTTAATTCCTCCCTCAGGGCAGAGGGCTCAGGATCAGCTTCTGGCAGGCCAGGCTGCATGCCAAGGGGCACTGGTAGCCACTCTCCCTGCTGGGTGGCAAAGCCAGGTGGCTGGCAGGTCAGTGAGCAGGTCCCGTGGAGCAGATGCTGTCATCAGGAAGCTGCAGCTGCTCTGTTCCACAGCACATGGAAAACCCTCGTTTTGCAAGGAGTGATGAAAGGCCAGCACAGGCTGCTGGGCTGGGCAGAGCTGTGACTGTGCTGCCTGTGAATGCCCTGCTGGGAAATCCTGGGCTCCTCTCGCCCATTGTCACGCAGCCTGTTGGGAAATGTCCTTGTCTTGCTGGCACTGCTGGGGCACGTGCTGCTCTCACGAGGGGCAGGCTGTCCTCTGCTGCAGGGAGGCCCAAAGGAATGGTGAAAAGAGGAGAGGTTCCCCGTGTTGCTGGCAGCTGGTGGTGAACTTGGCCTGTCTGGCTGTTCCTCCTACACACCAGCACGCTGGCTGGCAAGGCTCTGTATTCCCCACCACTGGGCTTTGCAGCTAGCCAGCAATCCCTTCTTTATCTTCTTTCCCTTTGTGCACCCAGGAGGTGTCCAAATGCTGGTGAGCTTTTCCTCGTGTATCCAGAATGTGACCTTTTCCTTGGGTTAGCAGCAAGCAGCTCTGTCTGTGACTCTGTGCTGAATTTCCCTGCTCCTGCTTTTACTTGCTGGCCTCTTCAGCACATGCAGAGCCTGTTCCAACTCCTTTTAAATTAACAGCTAAAATTGTCTCTTGACCTGCTACTCTGAACCCTTCCACTTGCTGCTCCCACACTGAAGCAAGTTTAATGTTTGTGTCCTTGCTTTCAAGCTTCTACACTGATCCTTTTCATCCTTCGTATCCTATCTGCTCTCTTATCTCTGATCTCTAACCCTTCTTTATGTGCTCTAATGCTGGCTCAGGCCCCTCTCTTGTCTCTGCTCCAGCAGTCACCCACAGACCTTCCTTGTGTGCTCAGTGATGTGAGCAGTGGGGCAGGACTGGGGCACTGCTGCAGCTGGAGGATGCTGCTCTCCTGTCCTGGGTCACTGCCTGCCCCGTGCTCTCATCAGGAGGAGGATTCTAGTGTTTGCTTTAAGGAAGCAAAACTCAGGAAAACATTTTTCAGCAAAACTTGCAGGTGGCAACATGCCTTCAAAGCCTCACAGCCTGGTTCACCATGGCTGCTCTTTCTGTCCTTTGTACATCCCCCATGTTATTGCAGGAGATCCAAACCAAGGTGCTGTGCTCCTGAGGGCAAGGGCTGTTTCTCTTTGTTCTGCAGAGCCTCCAGCACACTTCAGCAATCTTTGTGCTTCCTGATGTGGAGAGGAGGGTGAAGAGAGGCCCTATGCTTGAAAGGCTGACATCATTAAAATGCAGGGGAACACTCTGAAATAAACAGAGTGCAGTGATGGTCCTGCCTGTGAAACTTAATGATTCCTCTGTTGTATGCAAAGTGATGGTTGGGCTTTCAGTCAGATGTGCTAGCTGTGGGAATCAGCCCCTGCTGACACGAGGGAGCAGTGTGAATGTGCTGCACTGGCAGGTCTGGGGCAGACTGTAGCCCCCTGCAGCCCCCCACGCTTGCTGGTGGTCCCCAGTGCCCCGTGACACCCCTCAGCTGGAGAGAGACCAGTGCAGCTTTGGAGGTGGCCTCAGCACCCCACAAGTGTCCCTGCAGGGAGGCTTAATGTTGGAAGGTTGGCCTTGGTTGTTCAGAACAGCTGAGAAAGTGGAAGGGCTGTTCAGACACCTTGCCGAGAAAGGATGTATCTGTATAGGGCCACAAGAAGCCCTTGGGGCTGTGTGAATCTGTCTTGCCTCCGCTCAATGTCTCCCAGGCAGGAGCCCCTGTGCTGGCAGAGATGGGGCTGCTCAGTGCAGAGCGAGGGGCTGGGGTAGGTTTGCTGTGCTCTGGCAGCACCTGTGAGTAACTGTAAGTATGGGAAGTCTCTTTGCTCAGCTCCCAAGTTCAGACCTCATCGAGTTTCCTCATCGCTGCTTTGATTGTTCCCTTAATCAACAGAAAATGAGCTGCAATTAGGGCATCTCAGAGTATGGTTTGTGCTGAATTAAGACCGCTGGCATACCCCTGGGAAGGCAGCAGAGCTGAGGCCTGACTGGCACAGGGATGGGCGGATCAGGCTTCTGGAGCAGGTAAGAGCTGAGTTGGATTCATGCAAATCAAGGTTCTGGTGTGTTGGGATCCTGCTGCTGGGGGTGGGATGGGAGGCTGACACCAACATGATCATGGTTCTGGGAATGCCAAGGGCGTACCCGTGGCTGTTTTCCCAGGCGTGTTCATGCGTGTTCTCATGGTGGAACACACACCTCCTAGTGTGCTGCTCACGGGGAGGCCCCCAGCAGCCCAAGGATCCTGCAAGGCCCATGTCTGTCACGACAGAAACAGCCTCTGTGACGTGAGGGCTGGTTGGTTGGCTGGAAGGTCTGTCCTGTGCACTGTTAGATACACCCTTCTGAACTGTTATCGTGGTGTTTAATCAGCAAACCTTTAATAAACATGCCAAATGAACCTATTGAGAACATTAAGCAGTAAAAGCAGTGGTTTTGAACTAAAAGAAGATGGCTGGGAGGGTGTAGGCAGAAAGCTCAGTTTAATTCCCACTCCATGGAACTGCGTTTAATAGTGGAAATTTACTGGAATCTTGGAAGAGGAGAGTTTTTAACTCCTGGTGTGTGTACTGGATCCTTGAGTCAGTATCGGGAGGTGTTGAAAGTGCAGACAGCATTTTCTGATGCTTTCTGTACTGAACACACTCTTCAGCTTCACCCTCAAGAGAGAAGAGAAGCCCAGTGTGCACAGCTGGGGGGTGCCCAGTGGACAGACCCCAGCTTCAGCAGGGTGCTGCAGCACACACCAGTAGAGTACTGGCCTGGGGGTCTCTAATGATGGGCAGTTGTGGGAAGGTACCATGGGTTGGTTGCTCACTGCTCTCAGGATGGAGGTTTGTGTGAGCATTGAGGAGCTAAAGTCACCTGGTTGGATGCTGCGTGGGGCTGGCTGCTGGGCAGGGCTGAGACCTGCAGAACACTCATGTCCCCTCTCTTCCAAAGAGGCCTGGGACCCCATTTCTGTTCTGCACCTCTGCAAACCTCTGCTTTGCTTACAGGGAGAGAACAGGACCATCTGGAATAGCTGTGCTTTCTGTGCCCCTGGGCACCTGCAAGGGGCTGCAAAGAGCAGAGCACGAGGCCTCTCCTGGCTCTCGGTAGGTGACTGCCTTTTAAAACTGAACAGCGAGCCCAGAATGGTCAAAAGGCTCTGAAAGGCAGCAAGAATTACAAATAGGTATTGAAAGCTAAAGAAAAAATCTTAATTAGATCTCCACCAGCCTGTAGAGGAACACATTTGGATTAAAATGAAATGGAGCTTTGTGCTCTCAGGGTTTCAGCCCAAGAATGGAAGAGGAATTATTCACATTTGCTATTTGTGAAGCTGGATTGCTTTCTCTGTGAACTTGTCTTTTTAGCTTCTCACCTTGTCAGAAAATTGTGAAAAGCTGCTGGGATGGTGTATTTGGGGTAGTTCTTATCACAGCACATAGCAGAGACATTTCCATGGTTTCAGAACACGGGCAGAGTTTCCTATTTAATCCTACCCTGCCCAAGTTAACTCCTTTCTCTTGTGGCGAGCCAGCCTGTCCACCCTTCTCCAACCTGCCTTACATTTCACTGCTGTGGATATTTTCTCTTTGTGAATATCTATCAATATTTAACACCGTGGTGTCAGTTTTGCTGTAAGATGAGAGGGAGTACTAGAAACCCTGAATTATACATTGTGCAGCTGGGGGAAGAGTTTTTCTCTGGGACCCAAAGCTCTCGGAGTTCATCTCTTTGAGATCCTAATAATGGAAGAGCACCAGAAGAAACTCAATCAGGGAAGGCCCCGCAAAGTGAGGTTCAAGATCTCGTCGTCGTACAGCGGGCGAGTGCTGAAGCAGGTGTTTGAGGATGGGCAGGAGCTGGAGCCCCCAGCCAAGGAGCGCACCCGGCGCTTCCTCCGACACAGCTTCGAGCCCGGGGACCCTCTCTGTGGGCCCGGGGAGATGCCAGAGAGCAGGCTTTACTCGACAGCCAAGCTCACTGCCCAGAGGATCAGCATATTCAAAGAGGACACGAAATGCAGCCTGAGCAGCCACCTGCCCCTCCTCGGGGACTGCCAGACGAGCAGCAGCCCCTGCAGGGTGAGTAACGTCCAGCCCTGTGCTGGAGAAATGACTGGAAACCAGCTGCAGGATAAACCCCCTCTGCAGCAATATGGTAATAGGAGTGTCCAACAGGAGCTGTGCTGGGAGAAAGCTCAGTTCTGTCAGACCAGGATTTTAAAAGAGTGTAAATCTTCAGCCTTTACGGCCCAGTCCTGTGTCATAGAATCACAGAATGTTTAGGGCTGGAAGGGAGCTCCAAAGGGCATCTAGTGCTCCCTTGCAGGGAGCAGGGACACCCTCAACTAGCCCAGGCTGCTCAGAGCCTTGGCCAACCTCCCCTGGAATAGCT
>JAOEGS010010940.1:0-38417 GCA_025447755.1 Corythornis vintsioides
CAAAAACATACCTCCCCCCCCCCCCCCCCCCACTGTCTTGGTTAAGCTCTGGGCACAAGAGTGGCCTGGGACTGGACCACCTCGATCTGCAGTACTTGATCTTACTAATACCTCCAGCAAGTGATATTTTCTAGGTCCCTTCCAACCCCTAACATCTGTGAATCTGTGATCCACCTTGGACCTTCACATAACTGCTGTGTTTGAGCATTGCTTTAACATGTAGAAAACCCTAACTTTGCCTCAGTCCGTGCAGTGCAGTTACTGTATTGATGAGGACTCGAGTCCAACTGAAGTTGTGAAGATGTCGAGGGGCCTGGAGCATCTCTGTGTCTAAGATAGGCTGAGAGCCCTGTGGCTCTTCAGCTGGAGAAGAGCAGTCTGAGAGGGGATCTGATCAAGAGCTAAATGGCCCCTGTGGGTAAGAGGATGGGGCCAGAATCTTGTCAGTGGTGTTCAGACAGAACGAGGGATGACAAGCACACACTGAACCTCAGGAGGTTCCATCTGAACAGGAGGAGAAACCTATGTGGTGTGAGGGTGTCAGAGCCTGGCCCAGGGTGCCCAGAGAGGTTGTGGAGTCTCCTTCTCTGGAGAGATTCCAAACCTGCCTGGATACTGTGATGCTGGTTCCCCTGTTCTGAGTGACCCAGCTAGAGCAGGGGAGTATCACCAGATATCTCCAGAGGTCCCTTCCAACCCCCACCATGCTGGGATTCTGTGATTTAGGAACAAGTTGCAGTCATAAGCCTGGATTGAAGGTCTCTTAGCTTTTCATAGCATTGGAGTGGTTGAAAGAGAACAAAGCATGTTCATTTTTCATTTTCATGACATGCTTTTTCCAGAAGCAAAAATATCCGAACACCAGAAATACCAGATATTCTGAGAGGTATTTCTCTGTGGTACTTCAAATGTAAAGAATGCTTTAAAAGCCCAACTTTATTCAGTAATTTCTACAGTAATTAACTAGTCAGAAGATCATTAGATACTAAGAAGTTCTCTGTGAGGGGATTGAGACACTGGCACAGGTTGCCCAGAGAAGTTGTGGGTGCCCTATCCCTGGATGTGTTAAAGCCAGATTGGACAGGGGTCTGAGCAACCTGCTCTAGTGGGAGGTGTTGCTGCCTGTTGCAGGGGTGTTGGAATGAGATGATCTTTAAGGTTCTTCCACCCCAAACCATTCGTTTGATTGTGCAAATTCTTTCCTGACTTAGTATCTGTAAGAAAGATATAGAGGTTTGCTTTAAAGTCCATGGAAAAAACCCCTTGATGGCTTCTTGTCTGGCAATATGTAGATTTAAGGCACCTGTTACAGAAGCAGCTTGGGCAGCAGCCTCTGGCTTCCCCAGGATTAATGCAGGAGAAAACCCCAAGGAAATGGGGAACATGCAGCCACTTGTTTGTGAAACAACAAAATCCAGAAGTGCTCACCTGGACCATGCGCCCCTCAGGTGCCAGCATGGTGGGAGGTGGGAAAGGGGAGAGGGGAGAGGGCTGTGGGCAGCCAGGCTTCCCACCTGAGCACTGCTGGCTTGTTTAATGATCAATGCCCCTGAGCTGCTGACGAGTTACTGATTCAGTGAGGCTGAGGCTGAAGCAGGAGGCAGAAGAAAGATGGAGGGAAATTCCATGGCTGGATCCTTCAGCCCCTCACCGCAGTTCAGCATTGCTGACCTTGTTTTGGTGGTTTATTTTGCCTTAATTGTTTCTGTTGTGATTTGGGTAAGATTTGCTTTTTTTGTTTTTTTTTTTTTTTTTTTTTTTTTAATTATTTTTTTATTTTATTTCAGGGCTAGCTTTTCTGCGTGGAGTATTTTAAAAGCCTCTATTTGTTCTTGCAGGTCGTGTTTTGTGCAGTGTATTTGTGCTGCTTTTGCTCTGTTTTGTGGTACAGATTCTTTCACCCCTTATAGAAAGACTCCTATAGTCTGAGAACAATGGGGTGGAATTAACCACGACACAAAACTCTCCCCTGGTCTCTGGTCTGTTGGGTGAAAGCAAATCTGCCACTTGTCTATTCTATTGTGAGAAACACCCTGCCAAGCAGAAAAAGCCCCAAGCTATCCAAGCTTCGGACAAAGCCTTGCTGAAGCCATTTATTCTGCAGGAAAATCTGGTAGCCAAAGCTGGGCCCTATTAGCCAACCTGTCTACTTAGGATGGCAAGAGGACAAGTACATTTTACGTGCTTCCACCTCTCAGGGTTCCTCCTTTCCTCATCCTGGCTCCGGGTTCTCGGGGTGCAGCCACCATTTCATGTAATTAAGCTGGAGTTGCAGAGCTCCCATTAATTATCTGGAGTCTCCTGTCTCTTGGTTTCTTGTCTGGGAGATTTGTTTTTTTGGTGTGTTGTCTGGGTTTGTAGGGAAGAGTGCTCTGTGCTGATCTTTTTTCCTCACAGTCTTCATGCAGGGTGAACAGGAACACTGTTAGTGGCTATTTCCTTGCTGGCTGACACATGGCATGGTGGCCAGTAAGTAGAGACTTCTGTCCCTCTCATGACACCCTGGGAACCAGGAATGCCCAGCACCACAGTCCCTCCCATCAAACTCCCTTTCTTCATACTGTCCCCCACTGTGCTCACCTCATTGTCCTCAGAGCTGTTTTTCTTCTCACTGCACAAAGGATACTGGAACACACCCAGTTTGTTGGGTCTCCTTGTACATTGCTCTGAACTTGGGGAGGGGGTCTTAGGAGTCAAGCATTTTATCTCCTCCAGCCCCATGAGCTCCTGGGGCCTTCAGCAAGACATGGGTCAACCAAGTTTTTTTTTTCCCCTCTTCTCACTTCACTCTGAACTTGACCAAGTTTGCAGGTCCTTCTTGTGTCTGGAAGGTGACACAGCATGGTAAATTCTGCAATGTTAGGTGGCTTCTCATCCTCCTGCAGACAAGAAATTCCATCCAAACCCACTGAGGATGCCCAGATGAGCTGAATGGGTGGGAGTGCTGGTTGCTAACTGTGTTGAAGCCTGCTAAGGGTTTGGTTTTTTTTCAAAATAGGTACACATCCCTCATCACATGTGGATCTTTGGCCACCTTTTGCTTTTAAAAGTAAATGGTGGGGAGATCTGTGCTCCCATTCAGACATTATTTTTGCCTGCTCTGGGTTCTTCCCTTTGGGCTGCACTGCTGGGGAAGTACCAAAGCTGGTCCAGCTGGCATGACAGCCATGCCAAGACGGAGGTAGCCGGTGGCTGGGCACCCGCAGCTCCTCCTTTGCTTCTCCGCAGATTGGTGCCTCTCTCTTCACCAGCAGCAAAGGCTCGGGGCTCTTCATCGGGCTGGCTGGGACCAGTGCCGCCGGGGGAATTGCCGTCACTGGCTTCGAGTGGAACATAAGGAACCTGCCACATTTCTTGTGTTGCAGCAGATGGGCCATTTCACAGAAACACCTCGAAAGGTTTGGGAGGAGCCTTGCAGGGGGTGATTAATGCAACCTTCCTGAGTCCAGCTTCTCCAGCTTGTGTCTAGTCCACATACAGTGAATCTGGAGTCAACTCAGGTCCATGTGCTCAGGGAAAATGTCCTCTGCTCAGGATAATCCAGCCCCTGCAGAACCCCAGCATGGAGGTGGCTGAATTAGGTGACCCAGTCCCTGCTTCTCCTCATGTTATATCCAAAGTCCTTGGTGAACCAGCAGCAAAATATGGCACTTGGCTTGCTTGATGCTCAAGGTGTTAGTGGGAAATATCTGGTTAGGAGCTGAAGGGCTGAGGGCAGCAGGCTCCTGCTGCTTTGGGGGTTCTTCACCATGACCTTTTGCACTTGTATCTGCTATCGAAACCATTTGAGGGTGAGCCAGGGAGTGTTGTATGGGATCTAGCACTGCAGTCTTCATTGAGCTGCAGCAGGATCAGTGTTTTATTTGTGGCTGTGCCATGTTGCTCTTTCCCAACAGGCAACTTACGCTCTTCTAGCCCTAGCCTGGGTGTTTGTGCCTGTCTGCATCTCATCTGGGGTACGTACAGCTGCTCTGAGCTTGGACCCAGCCCCTGCACCCCTAGAGGGCTGTCACCACTGTCCTTTGAGACTCCTAAGACCTGCTCTGGGAATACAGCTGTCCCCGTGCCTTCCCTGGGACATCACTGGAGGATGGGGCCTGGGCAGGGCAGTGATCGCTCTCTTTCCTTCTGGCAGATTGTTACGATGCCTGAGTATCTCCAGCGAAGGTTTGGAGGGGGGAGGATCCAGATGTACCTTTGTGGCCTGTCTCTCCTGCTCTCCGTATTCACCAAAATCTGAGTAACTCCCACTCAGCAACAAACCCACCACTGATTTCCAGTAAGTGAAGGGTTATTCTGGGGGGCTTAAACCTCATGTAGCCAAGTTGGGGGAGAGCAGCTGCTGCAGGATGCTCCAGGAGAGAGTAGGACAAGAGGTAGGAATATGTGGGCAGGTGCTCTCTGTTGACACTTAGGTAGATCCAGCAGTGATGCTCATGTTTAGGTGGCCCTGATGACTGCATGTCAGGATTCTCCAACTCATAGTGCTCTCACCTTGGAGCAGAGGTTATGGGTGAAATGTGCTCTGTGACTGGGTTGCATTGTCTGGGTTTTTCTCTGTGCTCTGACAGCAATGCTTTTCTGCATCCCCAAGGGACCCAGCAGATCCAGGGACTGAACTGGGAATGCATCCTTTGTTTTGTGGCACACAAGTTTTCTGAGGAGAGGAAGCCTTTCTTCAGCTTTAAGATACATGAGCCTGTACAGAAAGTGGCTGGTTTTCAGGGAGTTTTCCAGAGGGATGTTTTCCTCCCCATTTTGGCCTTGTTTACAGTTCCTTTTGTGCAGCCTCTGCTTCTGCTGCTTGCTTCGTATTTATGGGAAGAGTTTATCCAAGGCAAACAGCTATAAGAGCCTGTGACACCAGTCCTAGAGCAAGCAGGAGAGAGCCAGTCACAGACAGCCCTAGGGGGCTGGAGACAGCGAGACAGAGATCAAGAGCAAACAGCTCAGAAAGGATCTGGAGGATAAAACCTTCCCGAGGGAGCAATCCCTTACTTCTGTCTCCGATGGAGCAGGTGGATCTGACCTGGGCTCTTCTGGTGTTTCCATATTTCACTGGCTTAAAGAAATACGCTTTTTCCAGGTCACTGGCTGCAAAAAAAAAAAGTGCTTTTGCATGTGGTTGTAGGAATGGGCTGGCTACAGGGTGGGAGGATTGCCACCAGAGAGTGTTTCCCCACGGTGAGGCGCTCAGTGCCTGCCTCTGTGCTTGCCAGCTCCCTGCTCCTCAACGTCAGCTCGGCTGGATGCAGCCATCTCTCCCTGCTTCCCAGTGCCAGCTCAGCTGGATGCAGCCATCTCTTCCTGCCCCCCAATGCCAGCTCGGCTAGATGCAGCCATTGCTTCCTGATCCCCAACGCCAGCTCAGCTGGGTGTAGCCATCGGTCCCTGCTCGCCAGTGCCAGCTCAGCTGAGTGCAGCCATTGCTCCCTGCCCAGTGTTTCTCTCCCAGGCAGCTTCACAGCCTTGGGCTGAGCTGTTGGGGATTCTCTGGGTGTCCCTCTGAGGGATTTGGAGGATGGAGCAGCCACCAAATCCTGCTTGCTGGGCACATCCATCAGGGCTTAAAGTGAAGGGAAAGGCAGTGTCTGCCTCAGACAGACCCCAGCACTGGGGAGTGTTATGGCTTCAGCTCCAGGAGGCCCCCATGAAGTTGCTTTTTGGCCTTGGGCATGGCATTGTGCTTTGGGCCTCAGAGGCAGGTTTCAAGGGAGGTGACAACTCTTCCCATTTTCCTGCTTTCAGTGTGGCAGAGGTGATGTGGGTGACTCCATGAGTGCAGCTACCACTGGTATTTACCCCCACAAAACCATGTCCTGTCATGCTGGAGTGTGTTCTTCCTGTAAAACTGACCTTATAATTAATTTATGGTGCTGAAAATCCAAAGGCATTTCTCCTGAAATCAACCTGGTGGCTCGTGGAGCACCAGTTGTTTGTGAGCTTGGGAGGTTCACACTTTGATTATCCCCTAACTGTCCCGATGTCCTGTAAGCTGTTGTCACTCACTCCCCTCCTGTGCACTGCTCATGAGACTTCTGACAAAGACAATGCAGGAGGAGCTCATTGGAGATGCTGGAGCATCTCTCTATGGTGTTGGTCTGTGAAATGAATAAATTAATCAATCTCTGCTGGCCTTTGAAAGGAAAGATTTCCTTTTCCTTGGAAGCTGGGGGAGGGTTTCTGGTGGGGTACTTTGTTCTTGCTGAACTTTGAAGACAGACATTACTGGTAGTTTGAGGGCTGGTTGTCTCTGAGTGTCCTTGCAGACTATCACAGATGTCCCCTCTTCTCTTACAAAACAGTGTCCCATGATGACATGGAGATATGCTAGATCACTTTGGTTTCCAGTCTCTCCATGGCTTTGCTCAGAAGGGAGAGATGTTCTACAATTTTATTCTTAGCCTATGAGACCATTGTGGTGTCACCCCTCACCTAGCACCAGGTAGATGACCTTGGCACAGTGCCTGCACCAATGGGAACCTCTGTGATTCTCCTGTCCCTTCTTAGCACAATCTTGTGTTTGGAGCCTGGTGGACTCTCCCAAATGCCTCTTCCTGTGCCTTTTCTCAGCCAGTGCTATAGTTTCTTTAGTCTGCTGAGTTTTCTCTGATCTCTGAGTCACACAGGATGCCACAGAAGAGGAATCAGCCTAATAAGGGGATTATCTTGGCATCTGGCTCTATTCATGGTAAATCTCCTAAACAATGGCTGTTTCCAGCAGTGGGTTGGGATGAATGTCTGCAGACACCCAGGGACTTGCCAAACTGGCCCCATGTCCCCATCCCTGGTGGTGACCGCAGCAGGGAGCATGTGAGGAGAGTGAAACTTGGAGCAATTAAACAGTGCTGTCTACTGGCAAGGGTTTCCTTTGGTCTTCACTGGGGGCTGCCTCAATGCTTGAGACTAGTTGGGCTTTTCCTGCCTCCTCTCCCTGCAGACATTATGTTTGTGGACAGATCTCTGAGCTGAGACATGGTGTCAGTGTTACTTCCTTGCCTCTTGAGGTTGGGGTGGGGGGGGAGTGTGACGTTCCCCCCGTCCTGGAATTTACCCTTTAGTGAACCCTAGCCTTTCATGTTTCATATCAGGGTGCAGAAGGGCAGCCTGAAGTCCTGCTGAGAGATGGTGTCGCCCCTGTCTAGGAACACATGAGGAGTGTGTCCTTGCCTTTTCAAAGAGCCTTTGGACACTTCTCTGTACCCTGCGTAACTTGTTCTACCAAAGCTTTGGCTTCACCAAGTGTTAAATCCAAGCTGTCTCTGAAGCCAGCTTTCATTGGGAAGGCATCAGTGGATAAGAATGAGTTTCCGAGTGAGGTCACCGGTGGAGTCAGGATTATGAAACCTGACTTCAAAGGCTTCTCTCCTTTTACAGTTGAAAGGACTTTTTTTTTTTTTTTTTTTTTTTTTTTTATGTATAGGTCATGCCTGGTTTTAATTAGCTTGTTTTTATATTTGGGATGTCTTATTAGCAGCTCCATCACATGCGCTTTTCTTTTTTCCCACCCTAGCAGAATTACCCGGAAGGGAGGTAGAGATGCCTCTGCTTCCTCATAGCAAAGGCTTAGACTCATTTGCAGACGACTGCAAAAATGATTAAGCGTTGAGAAAGGCAGGAGAAGCAGTCGTGGAATATCTTGGAGGTTGTGGAGTCTTCATCTCTGGAGACACTTAAGACCCGCCTGGATCTGTTCCTGGGTGACTTGGTCTAGGTGATCCTGCTCTGGCAGGGGGGTTGGACTAGATGATCTTCTAGGTCCCTTCCAACTCCTAATATCTGTGAATCTATTAATCTTGTCTCAGGGCTGTCTTCACAGCTGGGCTCTGGTGAAGGGTTACAGGAGAAGCAGGTAATCACAGAGGAGCCTGGCTTTCTGTCTGTTTCTGAGATGACAAGTGATGGGTCCCTCCAAGGGACTCTAGGAGCTCCAGAAGACACCAAGGATGCTTGGCTTGCACAGTGCTCTGAGTATTTTGGGTTCCCACTTCAAGTTGCATTGGGAGGAGATGGCTGAGGAGCCTTGGAGCCTTTTTGTAGCTGAAGCTTGCACTACATTAATGTTTTAGGTGTTCTCTTGTACAGCTCCTTGGTAGTCTCTGTGGTAAGCTATGGCTGGATTGCATTTGTGGTGGGAAGGCAAGGAGCCTGGTAGAGGTGTTGGCATGGTTGTCTATGAGGTGGTTCCGCTTCTGCAGGACATTCCAGGGCTCAATTGCCTCTTGGTGCTGGCAAGAGTTCTCCCAGAGACATGGCCGAGCCCAAGTGCAACTGAGGACACCTAGTACTTCCCTTGGGAATGCCAGACATTACTCTGGTGTAAAGCCTGATCTAGATGTGGAACAGTCCCTGAATTAGGATCCTCCAGCTCATGGTGTAAGTTCTCTTCTGGTCAGTTTGATTTGATTTCATTAATGTTGTGCCTAACAGTGTAGGGTCATCTGCTAGTGGATGAGCTTTCTCATTATGCTGAAGCTGAGTGTGTGGTGTTCTACTGGGTTTCTTGGCCAATGGAGTGCTGGTAGGTGGCAAACACCTTGGTTTTTCCATTGCATGATCCTGCGTCGCCCCTCTCCATCACCTGATGATGGTCCTCAGCTTCTGTGTGGCAAGCTTGCTGGAACAGCACTGGGAGGAGGAAGGGCAGGGTTGGGGACAGGAGGTATGATATGGGAAATAGCACCAGTCTTCCATGTTACTAATCCGAAGCAAATGCTCCCGCATGACCAGACAAGAAAGCCCTTCTGTTTGGGGATGGTTTCTGGGAGGCGTGTGAAGAAAGATGTCAAATCGGAGCTGATGTCTTGGCTGTAGGAAGCCGTCATGGCTCCTGGCAAGGGTGTGGAGTCGACTTGTCTTGCCTCTTCCTGCCCCTTCTGGCTTCGTTTCCTTCTCCAAACAAGGTTTTTGTGAAGATACCCCAGCTGAGTGTTGGGGATGGCTGGATCTCAGCTGCGGGTGGAGTTGTGGTGGTGGTGTGGGCACTGCCTGCTGCACCTGGGCCATCATCTCAAGGGGATTTGGCAGCTGAGTGAGCTGCAGGCCTGCACACGCTGCTCTGGGCAGAGGAATGCTCCTGATGTCCTTGTGGGATGTGACATGGCTGCAAGAGATTCTGGGGCTGGTGGAAGCAGCGCATTGGACGTGGATTCAGTCTGTCCTTCTGTGGCCAAGCAAAAACCTCAAGCCTCTTCCAGGAGCTTTGCAAGAGTTGCTGCAAAGGGGACATGTTGAAGGATGCCTTTCTGCTGGTCCATGCTGGGATTGAGACCCTTGGGTTTCTGCTTCTCCATCTTGGACAAAAGCAACTTATGCCACTTGTCCAAGTCTTGTTTTCCCCAACTGTTCAAGCCCAGGAGTGGGTAATTTCCCAGAAATGCTCTGCAACAAGGTGGCTTGTTAGGACAAGGCTCAGGAAGCACCATCCTTGGGTCCATGCTGGGCCTGTCTATGTGTGTTCCTCACTGTGGAATGGCTGCAGACGTTGAAATGCTGCAGCAGTCCCCCAGGAGCCAGGCAGGGCCTTGCTCTGCCCCACCAGCACCCACCTGAACACCATGAAATAGCTAGAGCGACATGGTGCAGACCTGCCCTGTCCATCACCAGCAAGCATCTTGAGAAAATCTCTGAACCTGGGAGGAGATCCCTCCTGTCCTCAGCACTGTTTTCAGACTTGCTGCTGCCCTCCTGACTAGTCTGATGGCCCAGACCATTGAGCTGCAGATGAGGAAGGGGAGGCAGTTTATCCTTGGCAGGCTCCTCACCTGCAGTGCGGGTGCCAGGGGAGCAAATCCTGCCAAGTAGAACATGGAATACCAGCTGCCCCTGTGCATCAGCCCCGTGGGGCTGCTGGGCTGCAGAAACATCATGGGTGTGCTGGCTGGGGGTGGGGGGGGTGGCTTGGGCTACTTCTGGGGAGTACCCCAGGGTGCTGGTGTTCTGGGGGAGCACAGTTCCTTGGTTGTTAACAGGTATCCCATCTCCAGGGCTCTGCAGAAAGTATGGTGAGAGAGCACCTGGAGAGCAGGGTGCTGCCATTGCTGGAGGGAAGGGGAGATCTTTGGGGCAGCAAGGAGGTAGCCCAGGTTGGGGTCTAATCCTGTAAAGGGCTGAGTATCTCCAGCTCCCTTCTTTGCTCTCAGGGGGCCCCAAGACATCCCATTTCTGACCCTTACATCCCACTGCCTGCATCCAGCCGGTTCCAGTTGTAAATGACTGCTGCAAATGGAGCTGGCTGCCTGCTCTTTGGGAAAAAGTGGCCTGTGACACCCACCTGCAGTAGTGACACAACTACCCATGAGGGATCCCAGGCTCCAGTGCTGGCTTTAGGAGGTGTCCTCCTGGCACTGCAGGACAATGTCCTTGCTGTACCCACAGTGTCAACCGTTTCCCTGCCATGCTGCTCTCTCACAACCCTTGGGTGCTGTCCCCTGCCCCAGACCTTGTGTTTGTTCTTCCATACACAGATAGACTTGTACTCGGGGGCCCTCTTTGTGCAAGTCTGCCTGGGCTAGGACCTTTCCACTATCCTGATGCTGGTGGTCATGGGACTCTACACCATTGCAGGTGGGTTGCTAAGCATCTGCTAGCCTTAGTCTTTCTTCTTGTCTTGAACCACAGCACTTCCACTCCAGCTTTTGTTTTATTTTATTGTATCTGGAAGGTCTTTGGGATTTATACTAATGGGGTTCATACCCCCTGCCCAACCCAGACAGTATCTGAGATCCTTCT
The DNA here is from genome assembly GCA_025447755.1 of Corythornis vintsioides. Classification (NCBI taxonomy): domain Eukaryota; kingdom Metazoa; phylum Chordata; class Aves; order Coraciiformes; family Alcedinidae; genus Corythornis; species Corythornis vintsioides. The sequence continues at coordinate 10,732 of JAOEGS010010940.1, forward strand.
AGAGCGTCAGCTCAGGCAGCGACTCAGTGCGTGACCTCTCCTCTGTCACTAGAGCTTTTCATCTGTGGGAACTTCTCCTCTGCCACATACTTCAGTGCTTTCTTCTGTGCATACCTATTTGTAACAGCAATAATCGGGGCTTCTTCTATCTCAGGTCTACATAATCTATAGGATCTACCACCAGAGAGCCTTTTGCCCAACTCATTTCCCTCCCTCTTTCCCTGCCTGCAACACAACCTGTTGCCCTCCCTCTGTGAAGCCTTCAGGGATGTTTCTTGCCCTTGCTTCCCTGTTGCGGGGCCTGGCAGCTTTTCTGCAGGGTCAATCCAAACACTCTTTTTGTGATCCAGAGGCAATGAGGGTTTGGTGCTGGAGCTGCAGTTGAAGCTGTCTCATCTCAGCTATCAAAATGGGAAACAGTTGAAGCATATCCAAAACATGGTGGATTTGGCAAGACTAGTTTTAAGCAAATCCCATCTCTGTTTTTTGTTCTTTTTTTTTTTTTTTTTTCTTCCCACAAGGCCTGTTGTGATGTCAGGCATTTCAGAGCAAGCTCAGGCAGAGGGTGTGATTGTTGCGTCACCCTGACCCTGAGAACAGTTGAGGCATGGTCAGGGAAGGTGCAGCCCTGAATTCCCAGGATGTGAGTTGGAGACTGGGGTTGAAACTGGTACAATTTTTGACCTATTTTCTGTAGCTCCACTGATTTTTAATGCTTCTGCTTGTATTCTGAGTAATTGCTTTCTGGCTAGGTAAGCAGGTCTGGGGTTTGAAATTAGGCTGGAGGGAGAGCTTGGGATGGAAGGGGAGAAATACTGCTGGCTGGATGGCCAAGGGGTTGGGAGGAGACCTGGTATGGCATTAGGTGGGGTGAGTGATGGCCTATGTGAACTTGCACCTGGGTCGGGGCAACCCCTGGTGTCAGCCCAGGCTTTGGGTAAGGGGTGGAGAGCAGCCCTGCAGAGAAAGACTTGGGATTGCTGGGGATGAGAAGCTGGAGCTGAGCCAGTCCCTTGTGCTTGTATCCCAGTAGCTAATGGCACCCTGGCCTGCACACCCAGCAGCCTGGGCAGCAGGGCGAGGGGGTAATCCTGCCTCTCTGCTCCGGGGAATCTTGATGATGAGGGTCATGAAACTCTGGGGAGTCTTGATGCTGAGGGTCATGAAGCCCCATCCCAGGTTGCCCTGATAGGTGGTTGCTGCCCCATTCCTGGAACTATTCCAGGTGAGGTTGGACAGGGTTCTGTGCAACCTGCTCTAGTTGCAGATATCCCTGCTCCTTGAAGGGAAGTCAGACTAGATGATCTTGAAAGGTCCCTTCCAACCCAGACCACTCCATGATTCTGTGATAAACATCCTGAATGTGGTCTGCTTGCTGGAGCACTAAAATAGCTGGTGCAAGTGGACATGGGCTGCATCCTTCCCCTCCTGCCATCTTTTGGCTCCCTTTCTCTGTCCTGGGTGATGCTGCAGCCCCTGTGTGTCTATTGGCTGCTCCCTTCACTCCATCACCCCTCAACACCAGCCCCACCGAGGAGCTGTTCCCCCTTCCCCTCCCTCTGCAGCCCTCACCACCACAGTGTCAGCAGAATGAGACCAGTGACAAGCATGTTCCCATAAGCATGAGCAGCTTTACTGGGATGTGACAACAGCACAGAGCCCGAAGCCGTCTCGCTCCTGATGCTGTGCCTTGCTCTCCTGCAGGGGGGCTGGCTGCTGTCATCTACACTGATGCGCTGCAAACACTCATCATGGTCCTTGGAACCACCATGCTGGCAGTGATAGGTAACAGCTGGGACAGCACAGATCTTCCTTCCAGGGGAACCTTCCCTCTCCACTTGAGTGGTCTCAGGAATTAATATTCTGAGCAATTAGTTGACCAAGATGCTCAACAGGACTTTGTCACATAGTGATCACCCAAAGAAAGTCTGTGATCGCCCTGTGTCCCTTCTGCCACTGTGTTTCCCCTACATGCCATTCTTCTGAATGAAGTTGCCATGAAGCATCCCTCTGGTACTCCAACACTAGTGACCTTCCCGTGGTCATCAGTGTTCCACATGATTCTCACTAGTCCATGTGCTCCAAGAGACTGATCAAGTGTTTGACAGCAAAGCAGCATTTACAGTTTTCCTCTGGGAAATTTGCAGCAATGTTGCAGTGAGGTCTTTAGACAGGATCCCACTGCATGGGGACATGCTCATCAGAAGGTGATTCTGGCACAAGGCATCTCTGCAGAGGAGTGCCTGGGGATGCAGAGCACAGTGCTTTGCCTTCCTCCTGGTTGGTCTGAGTGTGGTTCCTCACCAGCCCCTTCTGAACACCCAGCACTGTGGTGCCTCCACCCACTTGGCCACAGAGCACCCTTTTGAGGCTGGGAGCTTTCATCAGCCTTGTTCTGCCATTGGAGCTCTTGGTGGAGGTAAAAAGTCAGGTCCCAGGTTCAAAGGCAGGTGTTCAACTACAGAGGATGATTTCTAGAGGCACTTCTGAGATAGTTTCCACCCTTTCTTGGAGAAGTCTGCTTAGGTAGGTAGGAAAGGCTTTGACCAGTACTGCACAGGAACTCTGCTTTGGAAGTAGGAGCAGCTCCAGACCTGCAGCCAGCCTGGTCCCACAGCTGCTCCCCTGTGAAAAAGCAGAGTTTGCTCCTGGGCAAGCACTGCATGCAGGGAGTTATATTTACAAAAAACAAATGAAAGGATAGATACTTCCTGGACAAGTGACAATAATACCAATTACCCCATCAAGGACCTGCCTCAGGCAGAGGAGTATTTTGCTTGTCCAAGCAGATCTGAGGGATGGCCACAGCTTTTGCATTAGACAAGGTGCTTGAACACTGCTGATCGTTGTCAGAAGGTGCAGTTGGCCGTGGGGCTCCCTGAGGCTTGGGTCTGCACAGCTTGTCTGGGTGCAGCAGAGCAGAGCCAGAGGTGAAGGGTAGGTGGGCAAGGACTGGCAAAGCCCCTCTGGCAACTGCAGAACTCAGGTGTTTTTTTTGGCTATGCTAACCTGTGAGCATGGGATGGTGTGTGCAGGGAGGTCAGGGTGCTTGGGAGAGGGACTGATTCAGGGGAGCTAAAAGATGAGCTGCAACCCAGCATCTGTGTGCTGAGCTCCCAGTGTCCTAAGGTTTTTGCCCCACTCTTCTACCAGGGCAGGCACAGGTGTCGTTGTGACTTGCCAGTGAACACCTTCGGGAAGGGAGCTGGCCCACACCCCTGGGCACAAATCTCTGCTTTCAGCGCTCACCTGCTGCCTCCGGAGAGCCTTTGTTGGTGCCCAACGCCCATGCGAAGCTTGGGAGTAGCTGGTACCTGGATAAACCCAGTGCTGGAGAGGGGCCAGGGCTGCTTGCACAAGAACAGGAGGAGTTTACAAGTGCTGAACACCTGTGAAATAGGAGGGGCTGGTTTGCAAAGCAGGGAGTGCGGTGGATGATGCCACTTTGCAAACTCCCCAGAAGCCTCAGGTGAGAGGGATGCCCTGGTATAGGGAGAGGGCTGTGCTCATGCAGGAGATGACAATGGAGCAGTTTGGGTGTTTTGGAGATGAGGATGTGTGGGATGTGCTCAAGCTAGCATTTGAAGGTGATCCCAGCATCCAGCAGTTGATGCCTGAGGGATTTGCTCTTGGTTTAAAGGCAGCAGTGCTCACAGGCGCAGTTCTGCTCCCACCCCATTATGTCACACTGGAGGAGACCAAGCTGAAGGTTTGGTCCGCATCCCACAGGTGAGGGACGAAGGGATACAGGGTGTAACAGCTGGACCAGACTGGGGCAAAGCCACCCAGGGATGCTCAGGAGTCTTGCTTTGAGACTCCCATGAGACCCATGGAGGTCTCAGAGCCTCCTCTCTTTTCTTGTGCATCAGCAGCTGCTATGGGTATGGGGGTGCCAATGCACCTCCCTGCTTATCTGCTTGGCTGCTGCGTGGATGGCTGTGGCACGCAGGGGGAGCAGGGCAGGTGCCTCTCATCCCTCTCTCCTCCAAAAATTGATGCCTCTGGCTCCAGAATTCTCCTGCTAGAGATACCAGGGGAGCTGGAAGGAGTGTTCAGCCTGTGCCTCCCAGGAGCAGGGGTGCAGTGGGGGGCAAGGGGCCAGGGAAGAGCCTGGGGCTAGTTGGCAGCTGCTGCCAGGAGCTGGTGGCTGTGATGGGGGTGGGAGGAGCTCTAAGGCAGCAGCCAAGGTCTCAGAGATTCACTTGCTAGGGTTTGTTTGTGACACATACTCCTCAGTGGAGCCCATTTCGTAGAAGAAATTCTGTGAAAAGAGTTTGGTTTGTTGTTGTTGTTTTGGGGGTAATTTTGTGTGTGTGTTTGTGTGTTTTGTTTTGTTTGTTTGTGACATTTGAGCCAAGGCACGTCAAGCTGTAGGAGGATATCAAGTCAAAGGCTACCTAATATTGCATTTTAATAGTCATAGGAGAGTCTCTCCTGCTCTGGGACTGGAGAGCTTTTAATAAACACATTGCTTTTACAGTATGAGGTCAAAAGAAGTGGGTCCTTTGAGGAGCCTTTGTCCCAGGATGTGGGTCACCCTCCAAAAGGAGGATGGACCATAATGGGACCTGCTGTGCAAAATGTTAATAGAAGAGTCTCTTAAATAACTAGAAGAAAACACAGTCACAAAGGAGACCTCCCTCTCTGGGCAGCGAGTTGAGTTGGCAAACTCTGCCAGACAATCTCAGAGGCCACTGGGTTTTGCTCATCTCTAACCAGCCTCTTCCAATGCTTCTTTCCAGCCTTTAATGAGATCGGAGTTTACCCCAACCTGGAAGAGGCCTATTTAAAAGCCATGCCATCCAAGATTGTTCCCAACACTACCTGCCACCTGCCCAGAGCAGATGCAAGGCACCTCTTCTGAGAACCAGTCTCTGGAGATCTGCCCTGGACTGGGATGACTTTTGGGCTGTCTATCATGGCCGCGTGGTACTGGTGCACTGACCAGGTAAATGTAAACAAGATTCCCCTGCCCCATATAACATGGCATTGCCTGGGCTCTACCACCATTCTCACCCTGGAAGTCCACCCACAGCAGTGCCTAGTGGTCCTTCTGGACAGTGGTCTCAGGAGGCTTCTTTTTGGATTCAGTAGAAGCACCCTGGGTTCCTGCGACCCTGTTCTTGAGGTGCTTGGATTGGGACAGTTTGGAGAGTGGGATGCCAAGGGGAGTCCTCAGCTCCTCTGTTGTCTTCTGGCTTTCTGGCAGGGAAGTTAAGCGTTTGCTTGATGCTCTGGTGTTGCTTGGTGAGAGGTGGCTGGGCTGTGTGGGCTTGCTGGGGCTGAAGGCTTTGTTCTGCCAGTATGGCTGGCTGCCTGCAATGGTCTTTTTGGGCTCGGCTCCATCCCCCCTGTATTTGGCGGCCCCAGAAGGTTTTTCATGTGTTGGGGAGCAGGAGACCTCCTTGCCTTGTTCTCTGCCTGTTAGGTTCCTGGGTCGGTAGCGGTAGATGTGTGTCCCCTGTTAGTTAGAGAAAGAGATGAGCCACTACTGCTGTAAGGATGTTATTCCTCTGCATGGACCACCCCCCTGCACCCTTCACATGTCTATGCTGTGGGCTCAGTCTTCATGGACAAATCCTCCTGCCACTTGGTGTACTCCCTTACCCAAATTCTTCTGAGATACATGGCAGCTCAAAACTGCCTCAAGACTTAGCCATTGCTTCTCCTCTGATTTCTTGCTATGGTAACACACCATCCTACATGTAACTTTATCAAAGTAGTCACTTTCTGAACAGCCCTGGCAGCCCAGAGGCTGCCCCTGAGTCAAGTCACTGCTGCCTGGGGATCCAGGACCAAGGACGCCAGTGGCATCTCAGCACCATCGCTCCAGCAGAAGCCTCAACACCCATCTTAATCATCTAAGCTCCCATTTCAGGCCCAAAGAGCCTCCATCCAGACCCAGCCTGAGGGATTGGTGGCTATACCAAGATGAGATGAAAGGATGGAGGGCTGGTAGAGGAGGTGGGATCAGGAGGCAACTGTGAGCTGCAACACCTCTGCGGGGGTGGTTCCAATTATCTGGGTTGAGAGACATGTTTGCATCGGATCTGAGCACCATTCATCTTAATTTGGACGGGGCAAGGCCTTAACGCATGGCTGTGGTCACCAGATATTTATCTTTCTCTTTGGGCGTGTCCATGCCACAATCTGGAGGTGTGATGATTGCATCCTGTGCAGATGTAGCTGGGCAAGTTTGTATCTGGTGAGCACAGGTGCTGATGGCAGGATGAGCTGAGGCTGGGAGGCTGCAGAGCCGGCTGCACCAACCTGCCTGGCCTCTGCTGTGACCCTCACTGTGCCACCAGCATCAGAGCTCCACCAGCATCAGAGCTCCACCATGCTGGTGCTATTGTCTCTGTGTTTGGTCATTTAGTCCCAATCTCACAACAGCCTCTCCAGTCTTCCAGCAAACACCTCCTGCTTTGACCAGGAGGGCTGCATGAAAATGTTTTAGCATAAGTAATGCTAGATTGATTTCATTAGGTTGATTAAAATCAGTGCTAAGGTCTGAGGTGCTTTCAGGTGGGAAAGACTAAGGATGATTTAGCTCCTCTCCTTTCAAGGATGTCAGGTGCCTGATGTGGTGCATGAGCTGGTTGGTGGGTCCTGTGGCTCTTGAGTGCTCTGGCTCTTGGGGAGAAGTTAAACCACAGCTTCCACAAGCATCCCACCCCAGAACCTGGCACCCTGACCCTCCTGCCCACCAGTGATATGAGCCAGTGCTTGTTCAGGAGTGATCAAGTCCTCCTGGGTGCTGAGCACATCTTTGTAAGCCTTTGAGGTGAGTCTGAGCCCTGTTAAAGCCAGCATTTCCTGCAGATGTTGCTTATTGTAAGAGATATTGCCTCAGAACCCAAGGGCTGGCTGTGTCCTTGGTGCACATGGCTTGGCCAGAACTTTGAGTTGTGATGGTCTGAGCGGTGTGGGTGCTAGAGTTGTGGCAGGATGCTGGACTCAGTATTGGGGAGGAGATAGAAGGGGCAAGAGGGGAGAGAATGGTGATGAGGAAGAGTTGATATTGCAGGAAGATGCACTGCTGTGGTTGCACTGGGCTTTTGTGGTGCTATGGTATAACACCAGCACATTTCTGGTATGGAAAGAAACTCAGCCCGTGGGTTGGGTGCACATCCTCACTGCCTTTGGGCCTGATGCCCAGTTGCTCCAGAGTTTGGAGGCACTTGGGAGGCAGTTTGGCCAGGAGGAGGCTGATGTGTAACAGGAGGTGCTGGTGGTTGCTCAACCTCCCCTGTCTGGCTCTCCACAGGTCATTGTCCAGAGGTCACTCTCTGCTAAGAGCCTGAGCCATGCCAAGCCCGGCTCCATCTTGACCAGCTACCTGAAGATGCTGCCCTTGTTTGTTATTATTATGCCAGGAATGATCAGCAGGGTCCTGTACCCAGGTAATGACCTCGTCAAGTGGGTGTGGAGCTTGCAGGGTGGGTATTTTGCAATCTGTGGTTGAGGGGGAACTTGTCTGGAAACCTCTGCTGTGCACAGACCTAGGGATTCTGCAGAAGGGAGAGGGACAGGAGAGGACCTGAGTGTCCCCAGCACTCTCCTTACACAGCCAACACTCATGTCCTCTATCATCAGTGTAGCTGGGTAGGAAGGGGGTTGTGTTGATTTAGGCAGTGCTCTGGGGATTGCTCGGGTGCTGTGTTCTTCAGCACAAGGCGAGCTCCCTCCTGACTTGTGGGCTATGCTGGGCCATGGGCCAGCACCTGAGAAATGTGGATCCAGAATAAAAATGTTCAGCTGGGGGTTGATGGCGTTCCCTCTCAGTTTCTAGAGAAGAATTGTTGGTTTATTATTTTTACACATGGCAGAAGCAATTCTCTGCACCTTCCCATCACCTGAGCACTGCCTTTCCTAACCCTGATGCTGAGTTAATCATCTGCCTTTCACCAAAGGGCCAGAACAAGTTTTTGCAGGAACACCAGTGTTACCTGGCCACCCTGAGCAAGGTGGCACCCTGGGACCTGGGTCACAGAGCATCAAAGAGCTCATTGCTTCTCATTCCGCATGGCTCCCCAGGGAGGGAGGCGAGGTGAGGATTAAAACCCTGCTCTGAGCTCTGTGTCCCTGGATGGGAAGGGAGAAGCAAGTGGACTCTGGGCTAGTAAATTTAATTCCTTCTAAGTACAGATTAGATGCTCATCTGTGGTAACCTCAGGTGGCTCCAGTGATCTCAGCTGCTGATTTAACCCTCGGGGTTTGAAAGCGCTGGAAACAGCAGGGTGGGGAACCTTGAGAAACCAAAACGCTTAGTAGTGGTGCAAGAGGCTGCAGTGCTTGAGTGGAAATAAGGGACTGACCCCAACGATCCCCCCTGCCAGGGTGGAGTGATGCTCCTGCTGTGGTGGAGATGCTGGCATCCACCCTGTGGGGTGACAAGGTCTGGCGTCACTTGGTGGATCAGCCAAAAAGCTGCTGACTGCAACGCTTGCCCACAGGAGGTTGCCATCCCTGTTTCTCCATCTTTCTCTGTCTAATTATGTGTCCGAGTGCTTTTACTTTGATGCTAATCACCTTTGCAAGGAGGTAGAAAACAAGGCTGAGGAGGACACGCCTGCATGCTGAGTCTGTCCCTGGCTGGGCATGGTGCCACTGCTGATGGCCTGTGGGATGGAGCCCAGTGGTCACTCCATCTCACAGCCCAATGCCCTGGAATAATCCTTAATTCCCCAAAGCATTCCCTTTACCAGCCATTCCCATCACACTCCCAGACGCCAAGAGCTGTGGCAGAGCCACTACCTTCCCAAACAAGAGCATCTGGTGAGGTGACTCTGACCCTTGTCATATGTAGGGCATTATTCTCTCGTATGAGAAGCCTGATCTCTGCATCTAGAACGCGACACCCAGAGCTCAAGATGTTGCCACCACGCCTTGGCTGAGCTGGCTGGGTCACCTCTAGGTTTGCAACCTTTGTAGGATGGAGAAATGTAGGGAGGGTTGTAGCAAAAAGTCCTACCTGTGTGGCACTGCTGGGATAGGAGCTGTTGCCATCCAGGATGGTGTGGGGCAGAACACACCTGATCTCCACAGCGTTGCTCCTCCGCTTTGTCATGTCCTCCACACGGATGTGCTTCAGGGATGGGAGGCTCCCCAGGGGACTGAGGAAGGTACCACGGCTGATGTGAGGGTCGCTGAGCTTCCTCTGCATGGGAGGGATCTCCCCATTGTGGGTGACATCTGAGTTGGTTCGCCGGAGTGGCCCGTAGCGATCCCTCACCTCAAAGTACTCATCTGAGATGGAGGAGGCATTGGAGCGGCGGTAGCTGTGGTCAGCAGAGCTGCTGGAGTAGCTCTCCTGGTCACTGAGAGTAATGTACTCCTCTTCCTCCTCCTCCTCCTCCTCTTCTCCCAGCCCATTGTGGGCACAGGGAGGGCCTTTGTCCTCATGTGGCTGGTCTGCCTGGAGATGGTAGATCTCCATTGAAGTTCCGTTGGGTTTCTCCTCATGCTTTGCACCTGTGTGGGCAGTAGGCAGTGGTTGTGTGTCACCCTCCAGGACAGTGCCGCTCTCACAGGGAGTAATGACTTTGGTCACAGGGACACTAATGGGAATGGTTCTTGGTTTTGGAACTGGGGGCTTCATGTCTTCCAGTGTCTCCTCTGGTGGTTTCAAATAGTGGCCCAGTGGTGAAGTGGCCAATGTTCCTGCTTGCTTTGTTGTCCATCTGGCACCTTCAATGGGGCTGATAGTAGGGATTGCAGGAGCTTCCACAGGGGTCTGTGGGGTCTGTCTTTGGCAGGGAGGCACCAGATGTGGCTCTTGGTCTGAGTTTTTTTTTATCTCCATCTCCCTGTTCTTCATCATCTGCCGGTGCTGGGCACTGGCCTGAGAGACATCACAGACTTTGATGCGGTTCATCTGTGAGAGCTTCACATTCTTTATCTTGGGGTCAATAATGTTGATGTAGCCCAAGACTTCACTCCCAGGCTCAGGGTCAGGCTCAACCCAGGTGGGCAGATAGTCAAACATATTGGCTTTCTCCAGGTTCAGGAGGCCGGGGTGGATGAGCAGGGAGAGGTCCGCCACGTCACCATGCCTGTCGCCCGCCTGGCCCTCAGGCAGGGCTTTGCCTTTGTTGTCAGTCTTCTGGTTTTTGTCGTGGTTCTCAGATGAAGTCTTGCTGATCTGGTCGGCACTCTTGGCCTTCACCAGGGCATATTTAGGGTTGATCAGCTTCTTCACCACAGCGTTGGCAGGGGTCACAGGCACAACAGAGGGCAGTGTTACAGGCTCGGGTTCGGGCTCGTCACCCATGGAGATGGACTTGAGGCTCACCCCCTTGGACATGAGGTAGAGCTCCTGGAACTGCTTGTCAAACGCCTCCACCACTTGGCCTGAGAGGACCGTGATGACGTTTCTGTCTGTCCTCGCTGCGGACCAGGTGAAGCTGGAACAGAAACACATTGGAAACTCGCCGAGTGCTTGCTGGTAAATACCCCGCCTCTGCGCAGCCCTGGCTTTCCCCGGGGCATTGATGGTACTAGCAGGGACATGATCTCACTGTAAACATTAATAATAATGAGATTGAAGAAAAGGTTCTCACCCCAAATTAGACTGAAAGGTTGAAGTCTTGAGCACACCAGAACTTGAAGTAAAACTAAAAGTTCTTTGCTGTGAGCCAGTTGGTGTTTCACCTACACATTGGCCACTTCTCCTTTCTCACTTTGGATTAGTTAAGAAAAGTGACTTGTAAATGGGCAGGATTTTTGTTGTGTCCATAAAAGTAGGAAATGTTTCAATTCCATGCTTATGAAACTTGTATTTTAGAGCTCAAAAGCTTTCTGAGATTAATCTCCTTCCTCCAAAGTCAGTTTTCATTTGGACAAATTGGAAAGTACTTTCGGTAGGAAACGTTTGACTGGAAAAGTTGAGATCAGTGTGCAAGCTAGAGCTAGCTGGGTCTGGTGCTTTTGTCCCTCCTTGAGCTCATCACATATCCATTGGCAGAAGCACTTGTTGCATCCCACCACCTCCAAGAAAAAGGGGTGTCCTAGACCTGGCTATGGGGTGGTGGGGACCCTTTGGGTCCCACTCCAAATCTCAAGCTGGCCTTGCAAAATAATCTAGTTTAGGAAGAAAGGATCAAATCTGAGACAGGATTTCTGGGGCTGGGCAGGGACCAGGAATTGGGCCACGTGAGTCTGTATCAGTCTAAGACTAAGACCTTGACTAAGACCTCCATGGGGTGTGTCACTGCTTACCTGTAGGATCCACACATTGCCCGGTCCCCGTCCACAAACATGAACTTCTGGGCCAAAGCCCCTTTGAACTTGGTGGCTGAGCGTGTGAAAAACTCTGTTCCCCCCGTGCTCCGAATGCGCAGGTTCTGCAAAGCAAAGGCAGAGCCATGAGCAGGAGCAAAGGGCTGGTCTTCAGAGCATCATTCACCCCTCCATTGATGAGCCCATGGACACTCCACAACCCCTTCAGGGAGTGGGAAATGCTCTTCATAGCCAGCTCAGAGGATACCATAGCGATGGGATGATAAAATAACTTGCCAAAGGCCATGCAGCAAGCCATGGGCTTGGCTTCAAGACTTTCCAGCTTTACCCATATGTTGGGCAGTGTTTTCTACCTCTTGAACTCTCGTGGGTGAGCGATGTGTGATAAAAGCTACCAAATGCTTCCCATCTCCTGCAATCTATGCAAATGCCACCATGGGAGAGGAGTTTCTTCACCTTCTCCCCAGCTGGAGGTGGATGAGGGGTTCTGAGGGTGGTGTGCTGACTCCAGAACAGCACATATGGACCCAATGGCAATTCTTCACCACGCTCTACCCTCTCTTTGCTGAGCTCCTAAATCTGAGCATCTAGACCTGTTTTAGGGGTGGGTAAGGAAAACAAGATAATGGGACAACATCTTTTCACCCCGGGAAATGAAACCTAGGGTTGTGGCTGGGGAGTGGGATATCTTCCCCCCAGGGAGCCTTAGGCAGGGAGGTTTTTCTCTTTAGAGATAAAAAAATGTTTATCTCCAATCTGGTTCATGCCTCTGTATGTCTCTGTGTCCACCAGTCCATTTCTGCAGCTGAGCAGATAACATCTTTTACTGCAAATGGTCTCCCTGGGCTGGAGAGAAAAGTATTTTCTTATGAAATCACCTGCATTCCTCCTGGTCCTGCTTGGGTACTGGTAATGCCATTGCTGAAGGCACCATGTCATCATTAGGTCATGGCCTTCATGGTTGGGTTCTTTGTGGTGGTGTTGTTGGTTTTCTTTTGTTTTGATGCAAAAGCAAAGGCTTTCTAGGTGTCCAGGAGAGTTCTATGCAATGATGGGAGAGATTTTTTTGGTGCCTTTCTTTTTTTTCCTGGTATTCACCTTTTTGCCTGATGTGGCTGAGGGGAAATGGGTGCTGAGCACCCCACTATCTGGCAGTGAGCAGCACTGGGGGTGCTGGGGCCTGGCTGACAAGGATGGGGTGATAATTTCCATCCTTGTCCCATGTTGTCCCTTCATGTGAGGCCACCAAGAGAGTGGTAGTGCCCTGATCACACACCAGCTGGCTGCTGGGTGTCACTTGCACTCAAGACTGAGCCCTCTGCCCATTGCCAGCCTGGGCGTCCCCAGCCCTCAGCAATCCCTGGACGTCACTCTGTCCTGCTTGGAGCCAAACCTTCACACAAAGGCACAGAGCAGCTGTGGGTTTTTCTCAGGTAACACCCAAGGGAACAAAGCCCCAGAGAAAGCAAGGTGCAGGTTATTTTTTCCCTTCCTTCTGGCTCCCAGCATGTAGCACGCTTCAGTTAAGTAAGATCTGTTTATTTAATCTCTTTGAAAGAAGCGCGCAGCAAGCAAGTGCCCAGTGCCATGCTGGCCGCCGAGCCTGGGACAGGGTGAATCACTCCTCAAGCACTCGCCTTTGCTCAACTAAGCAACCGCCTTGCTCAAGCTGGCTTAGCTAATTGTGAGATAACAACTTACATTTCGTTAGCATCTCCTGGCTTGCGAAGCAGCTCCCAGACACTGCCCTAGTTTCCTCACAGCCCTGCTGTGAAAACTGGCTGCAACAGGGGACAAATCCTGACTTCTAGACATTTGCCGAGCTCTGCAGATGGTCTCCTGCTTTACCAGTCCTGCCACTGGGCTGCTAATGCATTAAAACCCTGGCGTGCGTCAGCTCTAGCTTTTCTGGTCTCAGAGCAGCAGCAGTCTGCGTGATCCCAGACTCTGCTGAGAGTTTGGACATGGGTAAAAGCTCAGCTGAGTCTGCTTTAATTGTTGTGAGTAGCAATTAAGCAGGGCTGGCGGGCTCGGTGGCTGGGGAATGTGTGAGGCTTGGCTAGCTGCTGCTTTTGGCTCCCTGGGATGGGGGTCCCTGAGACCCCATGTCCTGGTCTTTCTCCAATCTGGTGTCAGGGTGTCATGGCTCCTACGTGTAGCTGCTCAGCCAGGGATTTGCCCTCACTGTAGGCAAATTTGGTGAGCTTGCTCAGGCACGGGCTTACCCGCTAGCCATTTGGCAGCCAGTGCGCACGGCTGGGTGACGTCAGGCACAGAAACATCGCTTTTCTGCCAAGCAACAGGCGAGGCCCAGCCACTCACAGCCAGCGGGTCAAGTACAGTCAGGAGAAGGGGTGTCTGCAAGCCCTGAAGTGAAAGTGCTGGGCTGCTCTGGTGTGTTTGTGTCTGATGCCGGCAATGGGAGTGTTCTGTCCGGTGGGGAGCCCAGAGTCTGTCCCATGGCTGGAGTGACGGTCCCCACTCCCGCTGCTGCTCCAGAGCCTGATTGAACCCCTTGCCCTCTACTCTGCCCTTTTCTCTTCCTCTGACTTTACACAAGCACCATGCCAGGGATTTTCTCTGCGTGCACAAGGATGCGTCAGGGCTCTGGGGCACTATGGGCTGGGGACTGTGCCCCCACCGCTGCTTTATCATCCCTCATGTCAAACGAAATTCGTGCACAGGAGTGATGTCACGTTCAGCCACCAGCACCTCTGGGGCCAGGTGAATACAGTGTGTGTGAGAAGATGGGTTCCCCCTGGTTTGGTGTCTGTGGAGGGCACCCTTGGCAGCTGCCAGGGCCAAGGGCAGCATGGGTGCCTCCCTGCCCTGTTCCTGGCCCTGCACTGGGGCAGAAGGTCCGGAAAAGGGGAAAATAAAATTTTTTAATTCCATCCTCTGACTTTCCTGAAAGCCTTAAAGTAGTGAACTGGCTGGTGGTTGCTCTGGCTGGGCCTGCCCTTGGGACAGGAACAGGCGTGGGGCTGGTGACTGTGTGGGTCCAGCCTTGGCAGAGCATCTACCCCTTGTGCATTCTCTCTTGCCAGCTGTTCCCCAGGGGAGCTGAGCACTTGGGTCTGCCCTGGGCTTTACAGTGCCCTGATTGATTTGTGCCCACTGTTGTGGGGCTGCAGCTCCCTGAACACCCTTCATGTGGACTCAATTCATCTAGCACTGCAAAGTTTGGATGTTGTGATCCCACCAAAAAAGGAGGGAACAAGGCTGATAATTGTGATTGTCTCCCTCCACTGGAGGAGTTTACCCAGCCCCAGCCCCATTGGACCATCCTTACCTTCAAGTGTCCAGCATGCATCTGGGCTCTCTCACACATCTGAAGGAAGTGCTTCACATTGGTCTCATCCAGAATGATGTAGACTCCCACTTTCCTCTTGAAGCCTGCATCTAGGAGGTCCTTGAAGATGTCTACATCCGTGAACATGTCCATAACTACTGCAATAACCTGGAGAAAGGAGAAGAGAGATTGAATCTGGATAGCATGGCCAGGTGACAACCTCAAGATAGAGCTGGTGCTTGTTTTATGAGGGCCACAGCAATGTGCTCCCTCTGTAGTAGGTTGAGAAGGAGAAGGAGGTGAGAAGGAGCCCAGGCTCCCCAGCTAGCCTGAGAGTAGAAAGCAGGAGCCCCCAGTCTCATTCCCCTGCTGTCACTACGGGAGGTTTGGTGGTGGTCTGTAGTACAATATAGAATAGGTGGGAAGGGACATTTAAAGCTCATCTAGTCCAACCCCTCTGCAGGAAGCAGGGAGATCTGCAGCTAGAGCTGGTTGCTCAAAGACTCAGCCAACCTCACCTGGAAGGGTTCCAGGGATAGGGCATTGACCACCTCTCTAGGCAACTTATTCCAGTGTTTTACCACCTTCCCAGGAAAGAATTTATTCTATCTAAGCTAAATACAAAAAAACCAAACCCAAACAATTTTTGAGGGTGAATCAACTTTATTGACTTTAACGAGCTCCCAATATTTCAGAGTCCAGTTCCTGGCTAGGAAGTTGAGTGTCTCTTTGCCATCAGCACTGTCTGCGGTCCCATTGTGGGGAGTAACAGAAGGGGAAACTTGTGATGCTATGATGTCTGTCCGAGGGCACGCTATGTGGGGTGGCTGCTGTCTCTGGGGTTATCACACATGCTTGTATTGAAAGAAAGATTATAGAAGGTAGCTCAGAGTGACTAAGCTTGGTAGAAAGTATCTCCTGAGGTGCATTCAGGAGCTGAAATGACTTTTTTTAAACCAGGCCTGGGTACAAGCTGATGAGGTTGCTTAAAAGCAGCCAGGAGCTTGCAAGTCCCAGCAACTGGCGGCTGTTCCAAGTCTGGGCTGATGTGTGGCTGGGCTCAAGGTCAGCTCTCCACTGTGAGGCCAAAGCTAAGTGCCAGGAGCAGGTGGTTTTTCTGTCATTGTGGCTGTTGATGTTCATCTTGGTCTCGCTGCCCATCCCATGCCACAGCCACACAGGAAAGCGGCTTATAGTATACCTATAAGGTATATGCACTGGCATATCGTTGTCCCACACTTGGAAACATCTTGGTGCTCCCATCTCTGTGGCTGGGCCCAGAAGATTCTCTGGCTCAGAGGCAGTTGGGTGCTCTTGGCCCTTTGCCCTTCCAGAAGGGTTCCACTGGCTGAGGCACATTACCAAGCTGGGGAGGACACCAGCATATCAGTGTGCATGCCATAGGGTGACAAAGGGAGACCCCAAGATGCTCCCCTCTCAGGAGGGAGGGGATGGGGATGGTGCCAGGCACTTGCACACTCAGGCACATCCAGTCTGGGGCCCTCAAAGCATCAAGCTGCCTTTTAATTAGCTTTGTTCCACAGGAGGCGGAGAGCTCTAATTAAGAAGAGGATGGTGCATTATGACACTGCTGGCTTTTCCCTTCCTTTTCTGCAGGCAATGGGGCACAGAGCAAGGCTGCTTGTGGAGCCCCAGCCCCCACTGTGTCTGGTACTGCCTAACCTCCTAACTCCAGCCACACATGAGCGTTTTGGGAAGTGCTAGTGACCTGGGTGAGAGGGAACTTCATGGCTCTGCCACTGTTTTTTAACTTGCCCGAGAGCCTCTCAACAAGCTTTGCTATGAATAGGTAAATCCTCACTTGTCTGTTTTGCACATCTTCGCTGTCTTGGTGGGGAAACTGAAGCAGAAAATCAGGTGCCTTCTTTGATTGGGTTGCCCAGTGAGGGCTGTGCTTGTCTCATCAACGATGTAAACCTGAGACAGGTTCAAAACTGCTCTTAAAGCGCAGGGCTTGGCTTTTCCATTTACAGCAAGGGACTGGGGAGAAGCTGTGCTGCCTGCTGTGAGTCCCGGGTGAGGGGACCTGAGTGGGGATAGTGTCTGGCTCAAGAAGGTGGGTTTGGTGACAGTTGCTTTTCCCATCTCTGACACTACGGCTCCCTGCAGCCATGGTTGTGCACTTTGCCTGTGCACTGCATAGAGAATGGGGATCAGAATATAGTTCTGGCCTTCATCTGGGGAGGAAAAAGAGCATTTTCTTGCTGGAGTCTCAGCATTCCCAGATCTTGGCTCACTGCTACAGCTCTGAATATGGAAAGGCACTTTGCAGGGGTGCGGGCAGGTCATGGTGATGTCCCCAACCCTGAGCACCGCTCACATGGAGGGTGGCTGGGGTGGCTGGCTGGAGCAGTGGGGAGGCCATCTGGCTCTCACCCACTTGCCCACATTTTCAACCCGATTCCTCCTGCTTGGCTGGTGCATCCTGTTGCGACTGCCACATCTTGCCTGCAGGACAGGCTTGGCCTCAGTTTGTCACTGGGATCTCATGCCAGTGTGCCAATGTGCTGCCTTGGCATGAAATGGGCCAGGAGAGCAAGGATGGTGCTGGCAGCATTCCCAATGTGGTGACTGTCCAGGGACAAAATCTGCTTCTGAGCTGCCTTGCACTGGAACCTCAGCTGTGACTGGTTGGGTCTATGACAAAAACATGGTTTTATCTGCAGAGAATGGAGGCTCTGTCTGCTTCAGAGAAGTGAAAACCAGTGTGCTGCTTGCTTCCCAGTGTAGAGAACAGGAGTGCCTGGAGCACACCACACTGTCCTGCTGCAGGACCAAGTGTGGCACCCTTGTCCCCATCACCTCTACAAGGGTATCTCCTCAGATGCTGGGCGAATGACATTGGGCTCCTTCTGAATAGCTTTGATGAGCACGTAAACTGCAGGATCATGTTTTATAGAGGAAATTACGGCTCTTTATTAGCTCACTTCGACTCATCAGGTAATGATTTTTGGGGCACATCACGTGGGCATTTAATAAATTAGGCAGGCACGAAGGCACAATTAGAGGAAGCGTGTTGAGATGAGGGAGAGGTGGGATAAGTAACATTAATAATCGCTCTCCCTTGTCGACCCTTTCATCCAGGAATGGCAGAACATTTTGTAAACAGTAATTAATAGGGGCCTCCCAACCTTTGCTGGAAGTTGCACAAGGTAATTATATCACCATAATCCCAACCTGGATCCTCAAGTGCAGAGACAGGTCAGATTCACTGCTGTCCCCAATGGCTTTTGACCAAGGTCAGTGTTTTCAGCCTGCTTTGATTTCTGGTCAGATAGAGCCAAAATCTAGAGAGGAAGAGAGGAGGAAGATCTTCCTTCCTGACGATCGTGTCAGCTTTGCAGCCTGAAGGGATTCACATCAAGGCAGAGATGGCTGTGACATGACTGGTCCTGGTGAAGGTCTTCAGGATGGTGCACCATGTCTCTGACAGCCTCCGCTGATTGGGATTTGCTGGAAGAGCAGAGATATGGCCACAGGATCCTGCCTCTCTTCTCTGCCATTTATTCTCAGGATGAGAATGGGATCATCTGCATGATCTTGCCTGGGTTTGCTTCTCTGCAGAATGAAGAGGCTCTGAACTCAGCAGCCTTTGGCCTTGCTCCTACAAGCAAGTAGGTTCATCTGCCCCACCAAAGGGGTCTCACGTCTCAACTCTTGGCTTCCTTAACCCATCTCTGAGTTACGCAGTGTCAGCAGCGCCCACATGGTCTCTGAACTTTCTTCAGAAGGCTATCAAATTGAACTTTGCTCTTCTGTCCACAAGACAGTAACCCACATGGTGGTGTTTGGTGGTTGGTATCTGAGAGCATTTTGGACCAAGTGTCTTTGACAGTGGCAGGAGCCAGGGTCATTGTCTGGGATGATGGCAATACTGAAGGTCTCTCAAGCCCATGCAATTGCCTGGTGAATGGGACAGCTTAACAGAGATCTCCACAGGGTGGCCCAACAAACACCACAGGAAGGTCAAGGAATATTGCCAGCCTATGTGACAACTGATGAAGTGGCAGCTGGATCATCCCTCTGTCCACTCACAGATTCCTCGGCTAAACCCTTTCACCTCTGAACTGACATGAAGACCTTAAGCCTCAGCTGAAATCTCTGGGTGCAGAGGAAGGTGGTCTAGCCCCGCATCCCCATGCTTACGAGCATTCACATCAGTGGTCACCTGGGCTTAGCTAAGTGATAGCAAGTTCAGCTGCAATAACTGCAGTCCTCTTATGGAAGAGCCCTACTCATCAGAGCCTGTAACTTCTGGAATCCCCAAGTCCTGCAGACTGCATATTTGAAGAACACTCCCATCTCTACATTTCCTGGGATGCCATAAGCTCCAAGCAGGCTCCTGCATGTCACCAGTTGTGTCACCATGTCTCATCTCATCAGTAGGGAGCCACCTGGACCAGAGCCTAGCCCCGCTCATGGGGTATCAGGGTACCGGTGGCAAGCACAACATCATTAACCGCAGCCAAGTCCCTGTGGCTTGGAAACGCTCCAGGGAGAGGTGGGGATGGTGCAGGCAGCAGCGCCTGGCAGCTGCCTGACTCAATGGCCTGGCTCTGCTGAGCAGCAGGAAGGTGGTAGATGACTCAGGAGATACTGTTTGCATGGGGACAGGCAGGAAGCAGTGAGTAGGCAAAGCCAGGCAGGAGCTGCCAGCCTGGGTCAGACCTGAAGATGAGACATTATTTGTAGTGGGGAAGTTCTCCCATCCCCCATCCCATGGGACTTCAGCCCTGCCATTTCTTTGCCCTTGCTGCAGAGCACTTTGGTGGGGAAAATGCTGCATGTAAGAAGAGGTCACCTTGACTTTTGCAAGGTGGCAATGACCAGAGATGTCTCCTGTCACATTAGGAGATTACACTTACTGCTTGAGCTGGGGCTCTTTGTGCTCAGAGCTCAATCCCTCTGGTCCTGGAGGTGCTCTCATGGCTGTGTGCCACTAGGCTTCTCTCTCTTCTCCCAGGATCTGCAAACCCCAGTACTGTCCCTGGTCCAAGCATAGAGGTCTCTGGAGCCTGGTGGACCTGATTCATCCTACTCAGTCTTCCCCTGTTCCATAGCTCCTTGTTTTCCTACTGGAACGTCCCCAGGGTTGGGCTTCTCCCTTGGAGCTGGACTTCTGAAGGGAGTGGATGCACAGAGCTCAAAAGCTTCAAAGCACCATTAAATTAACAGGTACCAACTCCTCTTGCACTTCCCATCTGGGACTAGGTCACTGGGAAATACCAGCAAACTCTGCCCACCTCTGTTGGCCTTCAGTGCATGCCATCATCTCCCTCCTTCTCTGGTCCTCCTGCCCATGACACCTGCCTGACCCTACTGCTCATGCACTCCAACTCCCCTGCTCCTTTGTTTTATGCCACAGGGAAGACAAGTTTTAACCCAAATTCCCTTGGTATTTGCCCACACTTGTCCTGCGCATCAGCTCATTGTTCTTCTTTCAAAGACAGGCTCAGGCCAGCATGGAGCACTGCAGCAATCTCGGGCCAAACTTGATCCCCATATACATCAGCATCAGACCAGTGGCTTGGGCTGCTTTGCCCCAGGGCTGAATTTGGCTCCTCTGGTTCCTGCCTGTTGCCATGTGCAGTCACACAGGGCTCTGGGAGTAATGATCACAGGGTGTCTGGGACCATGGGCTTGCAGCTGAAGAAGCAGCTCAACTCATTTTTCTCCCTGGTAGTTTTTCTCACAGCCCAGTAAGTACCCTCGGTCCCCAGAAAGCATTGGACCAGGCTAACAGTATCTTCAGCAAAATCTGACCCCCAAATGATTACAGTGAACCTGAACACTTGACCCTGATGCCTTTGCTTGGGCAGAGGTTCCCACGAGATGGGGATTTCCTGGCAGACCAGGACATTGGGATCTGTCCTCGGCAGGACAGCCTGGGCCAAAGCCTGCCCGTCCCCCACGGCGCACCTCACCTTCTGAGCCTGGCAGATCATCTTCCGTACCACCTCCTTGATGTGTGCTTGCCCCTCAATGGGTGGTTGCATGTAGACGGTGGCACGGGTGACCCCACGGTAGGCGATGGTCTCAGGCCAGCCAAGGTCCAGCTGAGGGATGGAGCGGTCAGACCTCTGGGGCCAGTACTCCAGGGAGGGAGCCATGTCCTGCTCATTCCCTTCACTGTTGTGATCGCCTTCGCTCTCCCCTGCGCTGCTGCCGTGACGTGGGATGTACTCGGAGCCGGGGTCATACGTCTCCAGCGTGTCCAGGATCTTCTTTAGCTCCAGCTCAGACAGGAAGTCCCTGATGTTCTCCCTCTTCAGGACCTCATAGAAGGCATCGCGGCCGCGAGAGGCCAGTGCCTCCAAGGCCAGGCGTTGCTCCTCGCTATAGAAGAACTCAGGCTTGGACTCACTGGACCTCCAGTTTACGTGGCTGTCATCCAGGCACTGCACCTGGGAGAAAGCCATAGTGACTGCACGCACCGGTACCTTCTCTGAAGGGAGCTCTGTGCAGTACCTTCTCCGAAGGGAGCTCTGCACCCTCAGCAAGCACCGGGTGTCAACAATAAATAAGGAATTAATTATTCCCCAGTCTTTAAGTACACGATTCGCTTGACTTCGCCCTGCCCGGCTAAATGTGCAGCCAGGGAAAACACGCCGCTCCCTTCTCCTGCCACGCCAGCGAGGAGGATTGGGTTTCTTGCTTGCTTCTGGCTCTATGTGGTGAGAGGGCTCTGGGAGAGAGAAACCTGAAGCTTCCCACGGCTGAGGCTGCGCAATGGGGCAGAGATGGTCCCAGGAAGGTCCTCTACCTCCGGCTCCACGCTTTTATCATCCTTTGTGCTCTCAAGCTGACAATAATACTGGATAAAATAAGAAGTGGAAAAAAACCCCAACAAAACCAAAACAAAAACAGCTTAATAAAAGGCAGAGAAAAGCAGGATTTCTCAGCCCAAATGCTGTCAGTGGTTATTGTTCCTGGAGAACTGGGTCAGCCGGTGGGTTTCACGGTGGCCAATGTCTCCGTCAGCCTCTTGCACATCGCTCTGGCTGGCAGGTCGATTATTTCGGGCTCCTGCCAGCTTGCAGTTCTGGGGCGGGACAGGTAACAGCAAGAAGTGAAAAGAGGAAAAGCAAAAGAGTGATTCATCACTCCGCCCTGCCCCACCTGCAGTCACATGCTGCCTTCACACATTCCCAGCCCTGCTCTGCATTAACTCTTTCGGCTGATGCCATCCTCACACCTTCATCCTGGCCTGAGTGTCCTCCTGGGACCATGTGGGTGCAGGAAGTTGGTGAGGGGCTGAGGAGGGGTTTGGATGTTTGTCTTGAAAATAAAAAATCAGTTTCTCTATCCTGAAATCTCCTCTTTTTCAAGTACTAAGTTAATATTTTTCCAGGAAAGAAGCTCTGCTTTGTGGTTAACCCCTCCTGCACCAAGAGCAAGGATTCCTCTGCTAGAGCTGGAGATCAGAGGCCAGGTGGGTCCTGGAGGCATTGCTGGGTCACAGTTGCTGTAATGGTTCAAACCTACATCAAAGGGGGTTAGACTGGTCATTAGGAAGCATTTCTTTACTGAGAGGGTGGTCATGCACTGGGAGAGGCTTTCAGGAGAAGTGGTTGATGCCTTAAGCCTGTCAGTGTTCAGGAGCCATTTGGACAATGTCCTTATTATGTGTTTTAATTTTTGGTCAGTCTTGCAGTGGTGAGGTAGTGGGACTAGATGATCATTCAAACGGATCTATTCTGTTCTATTCTCTATTATATTTTTCATTCCAAACCCTCCTCAGCTTTGGCATGAGATTTGCAGCATGGGCACAGTTGTGGCACAAGACCTTACTATGGCAGACTGTGTTAATAACTGGGAGGTGGCAAAAACCCCATCCTGGATTCATCAGCTGGTGCTCATAAGCCTGAAACGTGGAGCTTTTTTTGCTTGGAAACTCAAGTAAGAACTCAGTTCTTACACCGATGCACAAAAGGGAAGTGCCAGGGGCTGCGTCTCACTCCCTCGCGTTGGTCCGGCTCATCTGGATTCACAGCCATGTAAATGAAAGCCCCACTTGAGTCAGGCTCCTGAGGCAAAGCTGCCTGTCTACCTGGGTGCTCAGCCATCAAAATACTTCTGTCTGCAAACATGGTGGCCACATGGTGTCCTGGCTACCCAGTCCCTGTCCAGAGCTCGTGGTGTGGTGAAGCACCAAGCCCAGGAATGATTTGGAAGGAAAGATGATTCAGAAATGTACAGAAAGGGGAGAAAGTCAAGTAGGGCTTTCTCAAAGTTGGGCTGTGGCCAGCTGAGCTGACACTCGCTTGGCTTTAAGTTAAATTAATGAGGAACTGGTGGCTTTTCTCCCCTTGCACTGGAGTAAATGGATTTCTTGTGACTTTATGTGGTTTATATGGGTTTATGTGTCTGGCAAAATCAACCACACTGACTGTCCCCTGATGTGAAATCGTGCACCAGGTTGTGCCCTGCCCTGGTCTGTTGTGTTCAGGAGATGGCAGAAGGGCCAGAGGACATGGGGAAGTGGTGACCGTTTGTTGGGATCAGAAGATGGGGAGGAGTAAAGCATTTGGTTCCTACTGAATATAGGCTCAGAGCTGTTTGAGATGGAGCAGATGACTGTATGGAAAAGCTGTGCTGATCTTGTAGGGATTTTCCAGTGGTGGGACATCACCTCCACACTGTGGTCTGAGCAGGGAGGGTGCTGAAGGCAAAACTGGGTATTTCAGGTGAAATCCCAGCCCTGCTGAACAAGTGGTAGTGGCCCCTTCACTGATGGAGTCATACCTGGGAGAGCAAGCATGATAGAGCCAAGCACCTGGCCAGAATCTATGGGGGAGCTCTGGGACCTCCTCCCCAGTCATTGTCCCTTTTGGGGTGGCTCTGCCCTGGTAGCTTGTGAAATACCCCAGATGGGGCCCAGTGCATCAAGTGTGGGTGTGTGCGGTGTGGCTGAAGTGCACTGTGGTTGTACCCACCTCAGCTGCTGCTGGCTGTCCCAGCTCTGATTTTATTGTGCAAGGAGATTTACAGTGTCTTTAGTGGGGTGTGTGTGCTTAGGATTTATTATGTGGTGGCATAAATGCAGCATCTTCTCTGTGATGCCAGTGTGCTGGCTCCCATAGGCAGGCTGGAGGGACAGGATTGGGACTGCAGAGCCCCACATCTAACCCCTGCATGGGGCCAAAACACCTGGATCTCCCATCCCTAGGGAACTGGGTCCCCAAAGGACCCAGGTGTCTTCACCCCACTCAATGAATATAGCACCGTAATGGCAGGGAAAGAGCCAACAGCTCCTTTGTAATCCCTGTTTGCAGGGACAGGTCTCTGTGGCCAAGCAGGTTGGTCCTCACTATTGCAGATGTCCCTGCTCAGTCACCGCAGGCTGATCCAGCAGGATGGGCAGCGCCCGGTACACACACAGCCCTGCTCCCACAGCCAGCAATGGGGCTGACTCCTCCTGGCTGCAGATGGAAGCATTAATTACAAGCTCCTAATTAATTTCTCATCTCTATCAGAGGCCCTAATGACAAAGCAAGGCAGTGGGGTATGATGCTGGGCTCTGCTCTCAGCTTGGGGGCACAGGCTGTCCTGACAGGCTTGGCTTTCACTTCCTGGCTCCCACAAAGGGGTTTGGTGGCAAAGCTGAGCTATGGGGAGGGTGTTTCAACTGGGCCACAACACCCAGACACTGCTTTGCTCTCTGGAGCATCTTCCCCCCACCCACTGCCAGCCATTTGCATGGAGCCATGCACAACATGGTATTTTAGAGAGGGGGAAACTGAGGCACAGAGAAGTGATGGCATCTTTACTCATAGCTGCTGGAGGAGTCTCCAGAGCCCCAGCACTGACACTAACCCTGGGGAAAGGCAGCCTAGGCTGAGCTTTTTTAGCATCCTTGGGATGTGCTGAGCATTACCTGTGGCTTCCTGCACCCACCACACCCCACATCACACCCCACACTGTCGAAAACCCCGAGGTATTACCATATGGTGTTTCCCTCCCCCAGCCACTGCTACTGGGGGTGTGTGCAAGTGATGCACCCCATTTTGGTGACAGTTTACCCTGTGGGGGCACTGGGATGATGCTTCCAGTTCTGTGGGGTTCAGCTGAGCTCCTAGGCAGAAGGATGCAGCCCATCTTATATATGCGCCTGACGTTAATTTCCATCCATTTCAATATTTTATGAGCATAATTAAAAAAACAGTTGAGGACTCATTGAGACACAGAAGTAATTGAGCATTGATGGTCCTGGCAAGCTGCCACATGCAGCCCGCGGAGCTACTGGGTGCTGCCCCTGTGGAAGATAATTGTCGCAACGGTGCATGAACCTGCCTGGCCCTGTGCATGGGGATGGGTAGCACCTGCCCCTGGGAGGGTCTTCCGGCTCTGGCCACAGCACTGGGGCTTGGTGGGTCCCATCCCAGCTCTGGAGGTCCCCCCAGACCCCAGGTGGCTGAAATGTTGTGAGGACTCACTGGGGGTAGATCCAGCTGGAGCTGGGCTGGGTGCAAGACAGAGGGAAGTGGGGATGATGTTGCTGGGCCAGATTCTGCCCATGCTGAGGCAGGTGGTGGGAGGTGGATCTCCATGAGGAATGTGCTTTCCTATTCTGCACCTGGTCTTCTGCTAAAGTCTGGGCGTCACAGCCATAGCAAAAGGCCCATATATGCCCCAGTGGGAGGGGTTGCCAGGGGAGGGAGGGGGTGCTGGGCTGGCCTCCTCTTTGTGAAAGGTCCCAGAATGTCACCTGCTTCTGTCCCTAGACAACGTGGCCTGTGTGGACCCTGAGAAGTGCAACCGCATGTGCAGGACCACTGTGGGCTGCTCTAACATTGCCTACCCCAAGTTGGTGGTTGAGCTGATGCCCAGTGGTAGGTGGGAGGGGACGACACCATCTCTACTCCACTGGGCTTTGCTAGTGCAGCCCATCATGTCTTGGATGTTGGGGGGCACCCTATGCATGGTCTGAGTGAGTTCACATGTAGGAGGGCCCATGTAAACCCTCCAAGGGTGACCACAGAAGCAAGGTCAGGGGATATGGGTGACCCTGGGGCTATTCAGGGATCCCAGCCTCCCAGGGTGTAGCTGAGTGTCCCCAGACCCTGTCATGGCCCCAGGGGAAATCCCAGTGTGTCACTGGTGAGGGGGAGGCATTACACTTGGGTGATGAAGCTTCAGGGCTACCCCAGCCCATCCCATTTTATCCCCAGGTCCAGCCACTCTCTGACAGTCCCTCTCTTCCCCAAGGCTGAGGGGTCTGATGATCGCAGTGATGATGGCTGCGCTCACGTCATCCCTGACCTCCATATTCAACAGCAGCAGCACCCTCTTTACCATGGACATTTGGAGGAAGTTGAGGCTGGGAGCTAGCGAGCAAGAGCTGCTCTTGGTGGGCAGGTAGGGACCAGGGTTTCAGGGAGACTGTGGGTTTTGGGGAGACTGGTGGGGCTGGTCCGGCCTCCTTTGTTCTGCCTTTGGTGCCCGGAAGCCTGCAAAGTGCCTGTGCTAATGAGAGGGAAACAACCCTTGGATTATTTTATGTATGAAAGCTCTGGGAAGGCAGACGAGGCGTCGCGGGTGTTTGGAGGGTTAGGGCTGTGCTCTCGCTGCCTCCAGCCCATTCCCCCAGGTGACCCGGCGACTGCTCCTTGACGAGGTGACAAGCCGAGAGCGTGGGGGACCTTCGCCGGGCGGCAAAGGGCAGCGTTGTCAACACATGCACCGGCTGCTCCCGGTGGGCTGGCAGATGACGTCAGGGAGCCGGGAAACGCCCCGCGGTGCTGTGCTTGAGGCGTCCCAGTCAGCGCTGGGGAATGTCCCGGCGCGGTGCTGGGGTGCACGGGGAGTGTCCTCGGCGCGGGGCAGACAATAACAAGGAATCTGGGTCAGGGCTTTGGCTGGGCTGCAGGGAGGGTTGGCTGGTCCGGCGGCTCCGGGAGGAGCCTTTTCTTGGCATCCTCTTTCTCCGGAGGGTGGGATGGGGACGGGCAGAGACCCAGGAGAGCGGCGGCCCGGCACGGCTCCCTTCATGGGAACCGGAGGGCTCGTCTGTCTCTGCCCTTCTCGACACCGGCTTCAGTGGCAAGGGCGGACGGGTAATGACGCCTCCGAGCTTTCCCGAGGAGGGGTAAAAAGCGTTTGCGAAGGGCTTTTCCTGCCCGGGATGTGAGAACGCTGCTCGATGGCGATTCGTGAGCGCATCGGGCGACCAATAGCCCTCGCCGCATGGCCCCAGTAGAATGTACCGGATCGGGAATGTACCAGACCAGCAACCTCTCGGAGAGGGTGTAAAAAAAAAAAAAAACCTCTTTCGTCAGAAAGTTGGAGGTTTTCCAATCTGCCAGCATGACGACAGGTGGCTTCGAGATTATTTATGAGTATTGTCCTAACTGCTGCCCAGACCCACCAGGGTGGGGATGCCCCGTCTACCTCAGTACAGGATTTGTGGGTGGGACTGGAGAGAGCTACTGGTTCCTGGATGTGGGGGGGTTAAACTGGGTTTTGCTACATGCTCTGTGCCAGGATGATGGCATGGTGGTGAGAGCACCTGATTTCTTCCTGAATCCCCACCACTTCCTCCGAGACTGACAGTCTCTACACTCCTCTGCCTGGATCCCCACCTCAGGCTGCATGCGGAGGGGGGACACAGCCACCTAGCACTCCCAGCTCACTGCTGTGCTCCTGCAGTTTTCCTGTAACCTTTTAGCATCCTCTGTGCCTTAAAGAGGCATCGAACACAGGGTTTATCTCCTATCCTTTGAGTCAGGGTGTGCATTTTGTGCTCAGGATGCTGCTTTTTTTTAAGCAGGCACTGGGGACTCCAGCTAGAGCTGCTTTCATTACATTTTTTTTTTTCCCCTCTTATTTTTTCCTACTTCTGCTTTTCAAGATGAGCAGATGGAGATGTAGGTAATTCTGCAAAGCTGTAAACAAGCCTGGCTGATCTATAAATACAGCAGCTTTCAGGAGGAAGTGTCCTGCCCAGCCTGCCTGCTCGGATTGGTCCCAAAAAGCTGGGATCTGGCCAACCTCTTCACAGAATCACAGAATGTTAAGGGTTGGAAGGGACCTAGAAGATCATCTAGTCCAACCGTCCCTGCCAGAGCAGGATCACCTAGACCAAGTCACCCAGGAACAGATCCAGGAAGGTCTTGAGTGTCTCCAGAGAAGG
>JAOEGS010010942.1:4846-21080 GCA_025447755.1 Corythornis vintsioides
CATTCAAGACCCGCCTGGATGTGTTCCTGGGTGACTTGGTCTAGGTGATCCTGCTCAGGCAGGGGGGTTGGACTAGACAAGCTGCTAGGTCCCTTCCAACCCCTAACATTCTGTGATTCTTTTATACCGATTAGAACTACTGAACAACTGGTATCCATCAGAAGGTCGTGGTCAGAGATTGTAAACGGGAAGGAAATATGACTCTTAGGAATGGTAAATAACAGAGAGACCAGAACCTAAAAAGTAAAGAAAGTCATAAAGTAACAGTATAAAAATAAACCATATTATGAGAAGTTGGTGAGAAAAAAGAAGGAAAAAGGTAAGAAGAAATGGACTGCATAGGTAGAAAGAAGGAGAAAGGCTGGTGGAACTATAAACAGCAGGGAGAACATTCCATCAGAAGGACAGAGGAAAAGGGATGAGAAAGCACATTTAAAGAAAAGAGTTCAATGAGTAAAAACAGAACAAGTGAAAGGAATAAGAAATGAACAGGCAGAAATGACAGAGGTAAGAGAAAATATGAAGGCAGTCTTGACAGAAAAGAAAGACTACTGTAAAGAAAAGCAAAGCAGAGAAACAGTTGAAGGGCAACCTTGCAGGAGAAGCCTTAAGGAAGAGCACAACAAATGTGCCAAGTGATCTGGGTTCCATATCAGAGAGGTGTTACCTCTTTATGGGAGCTTATGACCTGCTGGTTGGTTTGTTTTTTGTTGGGTTTTGGGCTTTTTTTTATAAAAAAGAAACAGGTCAATACTATCATAAGAAACAACACTTCATCTGTTTTATTATTTTCCCCCCTAGAAATCTTTCCAAGAGAGGTTTTTTGTTTGTTAAAAATATTAATCCCTAAATGTAAATTTTCCTACTTTTGCCTTGTTTAATAAAAGCTGCCATTCAATTAACAAAATACAAGCCAAGTTTGAGAAAGGACTTGAATTAGTTTCTCTGAACAGAAAGTACAGACATACAACAGCTCCAAGTAAAATGGCAAGGCCTTTTGTCTTAAGAACCAGAAATGCAACAGAAACAAAATATAATAAAAAATGAAAATTCAGGTACAGGAATTATGTATTTCACACTGAATAATTATTTCTGTACTGCCCGTAAATCCTCTCTGGTAAGCTGTGCATCTAAAACTCATCGAACTGCCAAGGGGTAAACGCAGCTCCATCCATCACACAGCCACTTGACAAATACATTCCATAATAGAAGTTTATTTTTATGGGAGGCTGAATCAAGGACTTTCCCATGCATACAAAAACTTGTCAAAATTATTTATGAGTCTTGCTGAGACACACAATATGTCATATCAAACTCCTATTTTCCTTCCAAGCACAGACTGTCAATATCTCTGCTACTATCAATAATGTGGAACACCGCTGCTATAGGCCCTCAGGATTTTGAGGTCATTTGCCCATCCTAGCCTGCTGCCAGACGCTGTCTCTAGCTGCAATGCAGCTGAGGAGAAGTGTATTTACAACCTCTATGAGGTGTAGTTAAGGTAAGCACTAGGGACTGCATTCAAAGGCTTTGCCAACATAAAATAAAATGGAAACATATGTTTGAAAAATTACAGTTGATTATAGCTAGAGTTAGGAAAATAATGAAAAAAATTGCATTGGCCTCTTTGTAAATTAGAAAATCCAAAAGCTTACCAGCATTCTCTGGCATAATTAAACGAATAATCACTTGTGATGAATATGTTTGCACCTTTCTGAAACTATGCTAAGGAAATCCCACACATAACAAGGCTATTATTACCCTTTTTGACCAGAAAGATAGTTTAAAACCTCATGAACTTTGCTAATAAGGAAGAGGAAACTCATGAAACTGTGTTTATTTAATACAACCTATGTTATTTGAAAAAAAACACAGGAAATCTTAAAGCAAATACCAGTGTTTTTTCTAATGGGTCCAAGCACTCTGCACAAAAAACCCACTTAGCTTTCTGAAAGCCACATCCCCAGATGTTCAGCCACATATTCTCTTTCTGTTCTATCAATTTTTCTGCTGGCTGTTTTGCAAGCACTACACAAATCACAGTATATCCTCCCTGGGACAGCAGTTCTGCATCTTTCTGTGTCTGAACTTGACTAAGAATCACAGAATGATTTGGGTCCCTGGAAGGGACCTTAGAGATCTAGTTCCACCTCTCCTGCCATGGGCAGGGATACCTTCCACTAGTTGAGGTTGCTCAAAGCCCAGTCCAATCTGGTCTTGAACACTTTCAGGAATTGGGCACCCACCCTCATGGTAAAGAATTTCTGTTTCAAACTTACCTTTGTTCAGTTTAAGGCCATTACCCCTTGTTCTATCATACATGCCCTTGTAAAAATTCCCTCTCCAGCTTTCCTGCAGGCCTTCAAGCACTTTGAAAGGCTGCTATGAGCCTCGTGAGAGGCTTCTCTTCTCCAGGCTGAACAACCCCAACTCTCTCATCCTGTCCTCATAGGGTAGGTGTTCCAGCTCTGATCATCTTTGTGGCACTCTTCTGGGCCTGCTCAAGCAGGTTGATTTATTTCTTTTGCTGGGGGCCCCTGAGCTGAACACTGTGGTCCAAGTGGGTTATGATGAGAATGGTGTAGAGGGTAAGAATCACATCCCTCTGCCTATAGCTGCTCAAATACCCCTATACAGTGCTCTCCTTTCCAGGATCATGATGTAGAAATGCCCATGGTGGCTCCCGGAGTTAACATGTGTGTCACACCCTTGTGTCTTTGGAATAGAGGCTGTCTCACCCGTAATGAGCCCTGCCTTGTTAGCAGGGCATTCCTCCCCACCTGGGAGCCACTTGTCAGTGATAACACACATCATTTAGGGATGAGCCTTTCTCACAAGAGTTGAAAGAGCCTTAAATTGTTTTCTAGCTAAAACTCACCACATTGCAAGGACATTATTACAGAATAACCTTACTGTGTTTGAACAGATGGCTACAATTACTTGACCAAAACATGTAGACAATAAAGGGCCCTCTTCACAAGCTGTATATCCAATAGGTCTCACCTTGTGACATATGTGCTCTGCAGTTCATCTACAGACTGATTATGGCCATGAGGGAGGAAGGGAGATTCACCTGAGAGGAAGAATTTCTTCAGTGAAACTTCATAGAGGAAATCTGTTTAACTATTTCTTCAGACTCAACCATCACAGTAGAGGAGATCACACTGGCCCCACAAATAGCTCTGAAGGAGTTGGCCTGGCTATAAATGTGGTGGCAGAAGAACAATTTCTGTAAATGTGTGGTGAATTCACACTGCAAAGATGACAGAAGTACAGTGCTGCCACGATTACACTGCTCCCAGTTTTCGGTGCAGGACAGCAAGAAGTGCTGGCACCAAGTGGTACTTTTGTAATGTCCTCAGAAGCAAATGTCCCAAATGTAAATTCAATGGCAGCACTGTCCTATCCACTGAATTTGTTTTTTGAGCAGGAGGTTGTGAAAGTCCATGAGCTATAGCACCTGCTGTGGTTGGTATAGATAAAAAGAAAATGCCCAGAGTTCCTTTACTATATGATGGGCTGACAACTCCTATAACTGTTAACCTGCTGCAGGGTTATTTTATGGATCTTGAGGAACTATGTGTAGCCTGAAAATCTTTTAAAGAAAATAAAATTGGAGAGACATTCAAAATAAATAGGTAAATGATGAGGTTTATAGGGAGGATTACTGTTTCCTACAGGTCTGTACAATAGCTGTCCCAGGAAATCAGAGACTTTGAAATTCTACCATGTCACAAATACCAACTTCTTTTAAGTACTAGTATAGAATACTGCTAAAGTAATAATAAATAATGAGGAATAAGATAATAATATGATTGTCAAATTAGAGGTAATATTACAGAAAAGACTGAAAAAATAGGTTTTCTCATAATTTTTATTTTTTCCAATGCAATAGGTTTTCATTGTGATCTTCAATTTTTATCTGCCAAAAGAGAATTTAGAGCAGGTTGTTCACACCAAAGCCAAGATGAAAAATAAAGTACTGGTAGCTCATGTGAACACATCCAGCTTTGTCCAGAAGATGCATTTCCAGTACTTAAAAACCCCCCACTTTCTTAAGGTATAAGGGCAACAGAGCAATTTAACAATTTTTGTTGGTGGTTTAAAAGTGTCAGGAATCTGAGCTCTTTTTAGTTGTATACTTCCCACATGACATAGGTACAACTAATTTTGTCCCTAACAGAAGCCATCATGCCTATTACTCTTCGAACACCGCACTGCAAATGTACATTTTATAAGGATAAAATATAATTCTATTGATTTTTCTCAGCCCTAAAATGTAATAATTTGAGATTATTTTCAGGCAACAGTAAGGCTTTAGGACCTAACAGCTGATCAGCTTTTTATACTTCACCACTGATGCTGATTACTAAACCCAGAATTCCATCTCCTGTTAAAAGATATTTATAAACACAATTACTTATTTAAGTTTAATGTCCCTGTGGTAAATCATATGCTATTAAAGTGCTGTACTTACTGTACCACTCTTATCTTCTTAGACAGTGAAGATAGTGCCAAAAATGACTGAATGGGCAAGGAAGACTA
The DNA here is from genome assembly GCA_025447755.1 of Corythornis vintsioides. Lineage (NCBI taxonomy): Eukaryota > Metazoa > Chordata > Aves > Coraciiformes > Alcedinidae > Corythornis > Corythornis vintsioides. Next base: position 9,392 of record JAOEGS010010942.1, read on the forward strand.
ACCACTGTATTTTATACTTAGAGAGACAGCAGTAACTGATGCACAGCAAATGTCCTGTTACTCATAACCATTTTGCAGTATTAGAAGAAGGAGGTAAGTCAAAGATTAAGACACGAACAGCCTGAATCACCAATGGCCTGCATCCATTTAACACTTGTGCAAACTAAACGTAAACCAGCAACATTCTGACGAGCAGCAATTTACGTTCCTTTTGCACAGCTTGAAATTATCTGCACTAGAACAAGGAGGAAAAGGAAGCACCTTGCTGCATTTCAGCAAAAAGGCAAGACATTTTTAATAGCATGGATAAACTTTTAAAGTATGTCATAGATATAAGAACTGGTGTTCACATCCTATCCTTAATTATTTTCTTTAGAATTCCATGTCTGAAATGAGGTGGTTTGGTCTCTTTCCTGCACTGGTCATGTTCTTTTTCTAGTAAAAAGAATTGCTGCATTTCAGTTACCTTTGGAGGAATTCCGAGGGAGGTAAGCCACAAGAAAGCAGTTACTTCATAATAGCTGCTCTTTTCTCTCACCCAAGATGTGTTTCACTCCTGCAACATCCATAAGAAAACATTTTCCTCTCTTTCTGTCAAACTAAGGAACTTTGTTAACAACACTGTAGGACAGGAGATAACTATAGAGCTCTCTAATTGTTAAGCTCTTGCAAGGGCTGAGCCTGATCATTCACTGAATTGTTGAGTTGATGGGATTCATGTAGCTGGTTATAAATTGATAATCTAAATTAATTCATTCAAGCAGAAATCGATTTTGTAACTCCTTGAGAGCTTGTAATAATGCTTACCTCCTACCGTTAGCTGCATTCTCTGTTTCATAAAGCTGGTCGGAAACAGCTGGATTCAGGTGACCTGCTAGCTCATTAAATCTGTTACATGTTCCTTCTGGTAAATGATATTAAGCTGAAATGTCCTTGCGTTGATTTTTTTCCTTTAATTTTATGACAGAAATAACCTAATTTGTAACACAAAATAACAATCTCCTTGGATTACTTTGCCTTGTTAAAATATTTTATGCATTTTTCATTTACACGAAGGTAATGGAAAAACACTTAAACTATCTGTTATTTAAACCACAAGAGATATGTTACTGAAAGTCTGATAGCTGCAAAAATGATTGCCTCTTCATAGTCTTTGCTTTATATCTGTAATAAAAGGCGGACAATTCAATTCATCGGTTAGTAAATAAAGTACGATAGTTTTTATTTTATTTGCTCTGCAATGCAAGAACTAAAATCAGATTGCTTCTCAAATTCATTTAAAAATGGGCTCATTATTTTCCTTTTCTTCCTTTAATGCAAAATGTCTGGTATCTACTTTGAATATTACGCCTTTCCTTCAGATATAACACCAGGATAACATAAGTGTCAGATTAAAAGTATAGATTTATTTCATTGACTCCTCTATAATTATTTAAATATTACTGGCAGGATTGACAGTAAGAAGTGCTGAATAACTGAATCTGAACACCTCACTATGGATTTGATACAAAGCATAAACACTTATTTATCAGACTTCTAACAAGTCATCAAGTTTTTGATGACTTCTAATAGCTTTCATGACAAGCATAGAACAAGTGTAATGAATTATGTTGCTGGAATAGGTTTCATAGCAAAACATAGGTGTTTGTCACCAGATAAAGCTAAAAGTCTACCAAGTCCAGTGCAGAAATAACACTTGTTTAGGGAATAGGAAAATGTGATGTTGCTTTTCTGTATGGTTCATACTTCAGGCAAAAGGATTGAGTGGCCCTGAGTTGAAAAGCTTAAATATGCCCTTGAACATTTCAGTTTACCATTTCCAGCAGACGTCACTATAGAGCAAGGATTCATACAGCCTGAAAAAATGGCAACACTATCCAAAGGAATTATGATAAAAAAGCTTAAGAAGGCTTAGCTATTAAGATAATAGTAGCTAAAATCAGAATTATTAGCTTATTAAAATTAAAGATCCATATAAAGATAAACCATCCTTTTAATTATCAGGAAGAAAAAGCGGTATTGATTTCAAGCTTCTGGCAATAACCAAGCACAGAAAAGCATAATACATACCAAATACATCTGTCTTTTGGGATGCATGAAACTCACAAACATAACTTTAAGCGATGCACGCACATAAAAATTCAAGTTTCATGTTTTCTAACACAGAAACTCATGTGATGGATACTAACCCAATGAGTGTACAGCCACATATACTACTAGCAATAAAGAAGCAGCTGCTTTTTCCCTCATACATTCTTCTACATTTCTTATCACCAAGAAGCCTCTACTCATTCCCTTAACCCTAGTATTTAACTGCACATCACCATCAAAATTCTGTCCAATAGCATTTATTCAGTATCATAAAAATCATCATAACCATGAAAGGCGATGGTGGCTTTCAGAACCACTGTGAACGTATTACGGCGCTAACATCGATAAAGTATCTGATCATTTTTTCCTCTTAAAAAACCCTACAGAAAATAATTCCTATCCCCCAGTATTTTTGCCGTAACATTTACTGCCTTAAGAATTAAACCTGCGAGCTCCATTCTGTGCGGTTGGTGTTCAATACTGACTGGCTGGAGTTTGTCTGAAAGACAAATGCTACTCAAGGTAGTGCAAGGCTAAATGTTGTAGGCAAGACTCCAGGAAGACTTGTCTTTGAGACATAAATTCTAATGACAAAAAGCACATAAAGGGAACTTTTTCACTATACCATACCTCAAACAATGTGTCCTGTTTTATCTGTGAGCTTGGGTAATTTGTCTGGCCTACAGAGAAGAGTCAGGGCCAAGTTTTTCTCAATTTCTCTGTTACTTGTGTTCTGATATTTGCATAACATAGGATGAAGCACTCTCCATGATTCTTAGAGACTGGGGATTATAAACCAATATAGCTCCCTTCCAAGTATGTAGAGAAAGGATGAGGGGACACAGAAACCTCTTGTCCTTTTCCCCTTATGATCATTGGCACAACCACCATCAGCTCTGGGGTCTGTACTCTGGGAAAGAAGATATCTGTAAGCACAGTACCTACTTGGAAACAGTTTTAGCACTTTTTTTTGAAGCAACGATGCATGATTGAGGATGAAAAGCCATTTGTCAGACTGCTTCTATAGGTATCTCTACTGGCCAATTTGGGGGTCCTTGAGAAAATCTCTGCAACTGACACTGGTGGCTGGAGGTGATGAGGAGATGACAGCTGACTCCAAATGTGAAGACTCAGTGCCTGGGCTCAGTGATCAAGCCAGTGGTATTTTCTGGAAGTTGAGAATTTTTTGGTGGGTTTTTTGTTAACTTTGTTTAGAAAATTTCCTTAATGAGTAATGATTAAGTTTTGTGGTGCCACATGTAGCTATGGCTCATCCTTACACTGCACTCTCAAACAGGTGCCTCTAAGTGTCAAGAGGGCATTGAACTTTACTCAGTTAAATAATTGAACATATTATTGCTCTGGAGAGAAAAAGAACCAAAACCAAAACTCCATAGTATTCTTCTTGGGTTAGAGAGAAAACTAAGGCACACTGTTCGCACCTGGATTTATGTATACTGAGTTGTATATAAAGTACTCTGTCACGTGAAGAACAACCTGTCACATAAGCATTGAACTAAAACAACAATAGAGGCAAAACGCCACCAAATGAGTGAGCTGTTTTGCTCTGCAAGGGGAGGACTCCTAAATGTCAGGAAAGGAACTACAACTGAAAGAGAGGAGCACCTTGGGCACCCACTTCCATTGGCACTGTTCCATGAGAAGTGTCAACATTAACAGTAGGTCAATGTAAACACAGATTACACCAAGCAGCAAAGGCGTGAAGATGGAGAATGTTGCACTGCAACAGACAGATCAGTCTTGGCAATTTTCCTACAGTCATCTTCTACTTTCAAAATAATTGTAACTCTTGAACAGTTTGCTCTCTTCCAGTCACGTTGTACTGTATCAGTCATACCCAGGAATAACCACATGTTATTACCCAAGTAAAGTTGATCATTTGCCATTTAGGAGTTCAACAGTTCACAGCAGCTGAACCTCTTTTATTTTCACAAGGATTATCAATGGTTGAATTGGATTTTTGTCAATAAAGATCTTCTCAGTACAAACCCCACCAATTTAAATAAAAACAAACCCCACAAACAAATCAGCAAAGGTCTGCTGGGTCCAATACTAATACTTCTGTACAGGAAAACATGTATAGGCACATGTAAACACCTTTGAAATCTTGAGTATAAACTCTTTATTCATATACATTCTATTAATGAAATATTGCTAGTAGAATAGTACATCTGGGGATGCACACCTTCCCTTTTCTTGGTGTTACGTTGCTGCAGAGATTGCAAAAGGAAACTACTAGTCAAGACTAGAGAATCCTGCCATTACTTCAGAAAGACAGGACCAGAGACTCCTTCATTTGCTCCTTTGCATTCCCACTTTCCACATCACCTGCAAATGAAGTGCCACAGGCTCACAGGCTGCTGCCACACCCTTCCTGTTGCTAATTTGTCTTTTTAAATTTAATTTATTTTATGGTGGCTTTTCCACTGTTTAATTAGACCACAGGGAGTAAAAAGAGGCAGTCTCACCGTCCGTTTCCTTCACAGACTATTCCCTTCAAGGATTTTATTTCTGTCATTGAAAGCAGACATCCTCAAATTACTTAAACAAAGAAAATGATTAATACAATTAGATTGTTATGTTCCTATGCCTTCTTTCTAATGTGAACTACAACAGCTTGAAAAGATGGGCGCTTAGATGACACTACACTACAGCTGACAGTTTTTCTTTTTTTAGGTGTACAATTATTGGGATCTGTAATATTGCGTAACCCATAATAATAATCTCACCATTCTCCTCATATTAATATCATAAATTCTGCAGACATAGATGATATTATCATATATCAAATATGACCATAAAGCCAATGTGATCTTAACACCTTTGGATTTATCTTGAAAAGAAAAATACTAGATAAAATCATTTATGCTGATATCACCAAGACTTTCCAGGGCTACAGTAACATGTTAAGATTACAATATATTTTTGGGAGGAGAGGCATTTCTGACAGATTTATTAATCTGTTCCTTGAGTTAAACTTGTGGATGGTTAATTTGTATGTTATTTAACAGTCAATGCTTTCCATTCCATGTCCCTGGTTACAAGCTTGAAATTCCTCAAAAGCTAAATTTAGTATGATACTCAGTGCATATATTAAATAGCCTAGGTTAAAGCAGCACTAGTCAGAGAATTATATTTTACAATATCTAAGTGGCACCTGCTCATGCCACTGCAGTTAAAGGTCTCAGAGCTCATGCAAACACATTGTGGGTTAAAGTGGCACGCTGAGCTTTGGAGTGAATTAAAATGAAATCTATGGCATACAAATATCAGCCTGACTTAATACTGGTTTTGAGTAAATTATCTCTGAGACCACTTACACTTCCCAGTAACATGTTTGCAGTGGAGGACTCTGAAATACTTTGAAGAAAGATGAATTTTAAATACTAAAACCTTCAATCTGCTACCTCCGTCTTCCCGCCTCTACTCTCATCAGAATTAAAAGTTCCAGACAGATTGTACCATGTGATTGTATGTTTGGACAACTTCTATAGTAATAATAATAAAAATAATAAAAGAGAGAGCATAAAATGGCTGAGATGCTGAGGCTGCCAAAGTAACTGTGCCACATGCAAACATGATTATCCTTGTTTCCAGTAAAAAATTTAAGTAAAATTTACTCCAGCACAAATGAACTATCCAGGGGCCTATATACCACGTACGCCTTCAGTCAAGAGCACCATGGCAGCAGAAGTGCTGTACTCCTACTAAGTAATGATGGAGCAATACTTGTGAGGAATTTTTACAGGGTACATAAACCTATGTGCTATGAAATCACCTTCTACAGAGATGCTCCACAGAGCACCAAATAGGCAGTCTCAAGCAAACAGGCTTGTGTTGAGAAAAAGGATGCAGAAGCAGAACAAAAGAAAGCAACAGTGAACAGCAAAGGTTCAGAAAGATGGATGAAAAGCTGCTTTTTGGCCACCAAGAAAGTAATTCCCTTTTTTTTTCTTTTTTTTTCTTTTTTTTTTTCAGTAAATATATTCAGGCCCTAGGTCCAGCCACTTGTTTGGTATGTTGTGGGCACAAGGCTCTCCTCTCAAAAATCACAACACCTCTGTGGGAAATTATGTCATTTTTTTCAAATGTTCACATCTCATAAAAATCAACACATATTAAAATTTTAATATTATAGTTGGTACTAGGAACCAGTTTTCTTTATGGGGTGCACAGGCATTTCTACAGGGCAAACAAGTGTTCGCTCACTGAGTAGTCATTAAAAGATCAGAATCTCAACTCAGCTGCTAAAAATGCAAATGGGAGTAAGTAGGGAGTAGCACAACCCTGGCTCTACCTCACAGGCACCATTACACAGTGGACAGAGAAAGGAGCAATGGCTGTCTAAGCAATGAAGAGTCATTTTGGAGATGGTATCCAACACTACAGTGCTGCCAACCACCTGCAGTCTTTCACAAGCCATGTTAGCTCACTTATTTGAGCATTTAATGCCCCAACCTGCTAGACTCAAATGCTTAAGTAAGAACAATTACTTCATTTCTGGGGGAAAGATGGAAATTCAGTGACTTTACATGCAGGTAACGGTGATCTGGAATTACCACCCAGGGGAAAAAAGACCCTTTACACAGCAATATGTGGAGCTGGCAATGCCAACATTCTGTTGTGTTCTTGGTAACCAGAGACTTGTTGAAGAACTCTGTTTTGGGCAGACAATCTCCCCATACAACCCAGACTTGCAGCTGTGACATATATACCACAATGTACTCCTTAATACACAAATTCCCTTTGACACAGATGACTTTAATGGGTTCTTCCTTGTAGCTTTATAGTATATTGTATAATTAATTCAGGAATTAAAGCTGCCTAAATGCATTCAGACACAATCAAGTGACTCTTTTGGAGTTGTTGCAATCTGTTTTGTCAATAACCCTAGTTCAAGGGTTGCTGTTACTACACACAAATATAATAAGAAATGTCAACTCTGGATATTTGCAATATCTGTTCCATGGAGAGACTCAGATTTTTAAGACTCCATAACAATGCATATTTTCATGTTTTAGTTAAAAAAAAAAAAAAAATTAATACAAATTTAGATATAGAAGATTTCTAAATGAAAAAATATGATATTATATTACTTTTACATGGTAAATGTGCTCCCAACATTTGAAATGATTTTCCCTTTTTTTAAAACTGTAATCAACTATGGGAGTTTTTCTTTAAGAAATTTTACTTTCCTCTTGAGGGTATCCAAAAAGCATTAAAAACCCAAAGAAAAATATACATGACAAACTGAAAGGTCAGAAAGGAGAGTGTAATTGATTTATTTTCCTTAAGGGTGAAAAAAGAGCTGGGGGAAGAGAGAAGAGGAGGAGAAGGAGGTGGGCTCAAGAAAAGGGAGGAGGGAAAAAAAAGTTAAATTTGCCTACTATCTTTTAAAATTCCCACTTAGTTCTTTTACCATGGAAATATCAAGGATGGCTTTAACTGGCTTTGCTGAGTGTCGGTACTAAGCATCTTAGAAGACATTAATTTGCTAGCCATCTCCTCTAAACTCAAAAGCCAAAAAGCATTGCTTCTTTAAGAAGAACTGTCAGTCAGCTGAGATGCCAGAGTAAGAGACATGTTTATTTTCTGATCTTGGAGTTTTGGGTTATAGCAGTCACACTGCAGTGTGCTCTGCCCGGGAAGGATGGCATTAGTCGGGGGACACCAAGGGCTTACATAGAAAACAGATGATTGTTTTCTCTCCCTCAATAGCAGCTGTCCGAAGAATGCATGTGGTACAGCTTTGTAGGGAAATAAACATGTAATTCTCTCAGTACCTTGTTTGTGTTCTCACGCCAAAAATATATAGCACATTTTTAAGAGCAGTATGTTTACAACAAAAGAAACAAAATCTGGGAAGCAGAGAAAAGAGCAGCACTAACTCACTGATAGGAATATGGTGTGACAGGAGGGATGAATAATCAAAGATAGAGTTGATAGTTTACTGTTAAAATAAATTAACCAATCCACTGACAAAAAGTCTTGTCTACTGTATTTTATAGATACAGATCTGACATATTTTGATCACAAACAGTTTCAAAAGAGGATCACTCTGCCAGCTGGGCTGTTCTTAAACAAAACCTCTATGTTTTGATCCAGGAAACATCAATCATCTTGTCTCCAAAATCATTACCATTTATTGAGCAGCCATTAATATGCTCAATGCTAAATAAAGCAGAGGAACATGCTGTCCTTATCCACAGTTCTGATCATCTGTCCTTTATTTTTGAAGTCAGCTTGGCTCTGCATAAACTCCAAAAGTATAAAGTAAACAAACACAGATATATTTTGGTGACTATGTATTACACTGCTATACTGTTTGCATGCTCTTTTTATCTTTCACATTCTCTAAATATAAAGTAACTCCATTCTAACTGCAAGCTTCAGGAAAGAAAAAAAAAAAAAAAGGAAACACAGACTCTGCAGGACCAACATGCTTGAAAAAGGCTGCAGAGGGGCCACAAATTTGCATGTGCTTTGAGAAAGTGATAACAGAGACCTGAGCAGATGCAGAGGCACTGCAGAGAGCTAAGTATGACAAGATACCTCTGCCATGGAGGGGGGTAAAATAGAAGAATTTGAAGGGGAAAGGATTTGGGATGGGCAGTGGGATAAACAAGGGGACTCAGACACCCACACTGACTAGAGGATGTGCTGTCTGCGCAGAGTACAACATTTAGTATACTGAACACTCTGTTCAGTATCTCTGATGTAAATTAAGTACCAATTTAAGGAACCAAGCTCATAGACAATATATCATAGGTAATGGCTAGCCACAGGAATTCATAAAAGCAAATGTGTTGCTTCTAAAGACAATACACCTTTTAGTACAGAAAAACCTACAACACCCTCCTCAAAGAAAACCAAACCTTTAACAAGTAATAACAAAGACAAATATTGAGGAGAGCAAAATTTACTTCTGGTTCAGCTTTTCAGAAAAAAAATATTATACTTGAACAATGTCAGAGATCATACTATTGGCAGAGTTTTTGAAGTATTTGTTGAATTTTGAGCATGTAAATCACCCAAAAATTGGCATAATTCACCATTTTAGAAAAGGTATGAATATGTATCAGTTGGATGCTTTTACACTTCTGTCTACCTGATATGTAAGAGAAGAAATAAAAGTGATGTTCATAAAGACAATGATAAAATTTCCTTCACTTAATAGGCAACTCTGATTACTAGCCACTGGAGTATTAGGTTGAATTGCATCACTGATGAATAGCCAAGGGACTCAGTTAACAAAAATCAGTACTTTTAAAGTCTTTAATGATCAGAACAAAATGAATGAAAGCATTTGTCAAGATTATGATTGTCATTAGAAAATGCTAATTACATATTAGTTTAATAATTACCACATGATCATTTACCAAAATTATTAATTTTTTTTACTTAAAGAATTAACTTTTTTTTTTTTTTTACAAAGTGTTCACAATAGTGCTTTTAGAAGCTAAAAAAAAATAAGATTACAGAGCTTCTGAAGCTGGGCTGCTACTGTTAGAAAGCCCTGATTGAGTTTATTGCCAATCCATTCGATTTCACTCAATTCAAGATACATATTATCACCCTCCTAAAGAAAGTTGCAGCAGAGTCAAACTTATAAAGTGCAGGCAGCTTTCAGACAAACACTATATGATAAGAAGTTTAACTCCAGCAAAAAGCCACTTGTTAGCTAATACATGTGCTAAGTAAAATATATCACTTCTTAATATTGAGCAGAGATCTGACTTAAAACATAATGATATTAGAGGCAAGTATTGAATGTTTCCGGAGAGCTGTGTCATCTGGACTGATGGGATATACCACTAGCATTACAATAGGGTGACCTACTTTTGATAACAAAATTACACTTATATACCAGTGTTACACCAGATCTACAGCTCAAGTTGCATCAGCAGCCACTAACTTGACCACAATAACAACAATGAAAAGCATCAGGTACTAAAGTGAACTGAAATGTTGTGGGTTTTTTCTCAGCCCATGAGAATTTTTACCCTTTCAATCAAATCTATGACTAATATAGTACTTAGGTTCTTGTGCCCATCTGCAAACACAAAATCTCCCAGAAGGCAAGTTACCCTATTTTTAATTTAAAGTTTACATTACCAGTAGTAGTTCAAAACACATACAGTGTTGCTTTAAAAAATACATCCCGAATAAAACCTGAAAACTACAGAAAATATTTACTATTCTATTTTTCATCTCAGATCAACATTATGACTTGGAACAGACAAAGTGGCATATCTCTGCATTATTGTCCTTAACATCTTAATTCTATTTAGCAATGAAATAATACTTCATTGATACTCCTGTTAGCTTTCTAGTCCGTAATCAATATGGGGGAATTTGAGTAACAATAATTTACTCAAATAATTAACTTTAAAATAAGTTTTGCAGAGAAATAATTTAGACCAACTTTAAATGTATGATAATTCCAGTCACAGTGTAGAAGCATAAAATGGCTGCCTCTGACTGATCTCCACAGATGCTAGAGCAGAGGGAGAAGAAAAACTTCAAGACAGCAGACGTGCTACTGCCAAACCAAAGCCTGGTGTACCCAAGCCTATACAATTTGTTAAATCTCTTCTGCCAAGTGAAGTATAACTTCTTCCCAATCGGACTCACTGGTATGGAAAGAGTTATGGGGAGAAAGAGGCAAAGATCAAGAAACTCTTCTCAAAATGCACATTCAAACTTGATCTTGAGAGGCAATAAACTGCTCAAGTCACAAATAAATGCAATTGTAAGTGGACAAAGTGTAAAAGCTCTTAATGCTGCCTAGATTTAGTCAGGGAGCAAAGAGGAATGCCATGTCCAGGTGAAAAACTGCTCTGGGACTTTAGCAACAGAATGTGGAAATGTTCAGAGATACATCCCACTGGTATGAATCTTGCCCAGGTCAATGGTTTCTCAATAGTTGAATTATCAGTAATATCAGTTGTCAGTTCTGTCTGACCTGCTTCCACTACGGTATCACGACATTTGGCACTCTTGTTGGCAGTTTTAGTCTAAAGAGTGAATAGGGATGTAAATAGAACTACTCATGTCTAAAGGTGGTAGCTATAGATTAAGACATTAGTGAACCGCAGGAGAATCCTGCACTACTTTTTTTCTGTACTTGATCTGTGGAACAGAGGTATTACATCCCCGTGGTTGTCAATCTGGCACTTTTCATAAGTACTAAATTCATTTAAATAAATAAATAAATTTATGTGTTTCAACTTGCCATTTGTGTAAGATCTGTTTTATTGCTGCAATTTTTGCTGTAGTATATACAAATCCATCACAAAAGTCTCAGTGATGCAATCCCTTTCTAAAACCTATTAACTTCTATGTAACTTCTTCCAAAGAAGCCTTGGATGCTGGGATAGTGATACTAAACCTACATCCAAAAACATGGTCTTAAAAGAACAGGCGTACACACAAAGAGAGCGTTTAACCAACTTCCATGTTGAAATAGCATTTTACATTATTCATAGATAGATTCATAGATAGATTCATAGATATTAGGGGTTGGAAGGGACCTAGAAGATCATCTAGTCCAACCCCCCTGCCAGAGCAGGATCAC
>JAOEGS010010943.1:9853-24968 GCA_025447755.1 Corythornis vintsioides
ATATAGTTAATCACAGAATTAAATCCTTCCACAACATAGTCCTTTGGTTTGATAAATTCATAGTGATATTTTCTAACTGCCTTACCAGTGCCTTATGATCCAGCTTTGCAGCCATTTAGTGACAAATACCTGCATATTCAAGAGCATCAGATTTTGATCATTGACTGGAACATATTTTCCTGTTTCCTGACACTTCTCTCAACCCATCATCATTGAACTAACAGTGGGATGATGACAACAGTCATATCACACATCAGAAGAGCCCTGCTGAAGGGTGTGCAGAGAGGTACAGGCCTGGGCAGGGAGGCTGACCTGCACACCAATTTCCATCTTTGGAGGTGCAACTGATCTCCTCATCACAAGTGCTCGGGCTTTTTTTAATGGCATCATGCATCATGTTTTGTCCACCTCTGTCAAACTACATTAGACCAGGGTTGTTACTATGCACAGGCTGTGATAACAAAGATTAATAGGACTCAACGCTTCCATTTTCCATTAACTGGATCATATCAGCAAGGTATGTTTCTCCAAAACAGAAGTTTCTAGCAGCTGAGCATGCTCAAAGTAACAAAGCAAGGGATCAAAAAAGGCACTGGAAATTCTTGTGATTTTAATAAGTAGTTTAAAATCATGTCAAACGTGAAAGCCTGTAACTCTCCCTCCTCAAAATATTTTTATGCCTACAAGTAATAATGGTCAATAATGGTACTGTAAACTCAGAAAGATACATACTTTGTGCCTTGAAAGGGCTTTGTATAGTTATTTTAATGATTTTCCTTATATGGTAAGTGAAGGATGAAAAAGAGATTTCTGAAATAAGAAATGTTATTGTTAACTCAGTAATCACAGCTGAGGGACTTAGGGGCAGTCTGTTTTCTGAAATATCTTTGAGCTTATTTTACAGAATTGATGAAGTTGATGGTATCCCTGTCACATGGATTTCAATGCAAGGCACCAAAACTTCCTTTATGCAGAAGTACAATAGAAAACCCTGGAGTCTAAAATAATATCCTGGAAACTTTTATAACACTAATATTTGAAACAGGGTTTTTTAATTGATTTAATTAATTTTCCATTTGTAAATACCTGTTGATAAAGTGATTAATTTTAGCATTGACATATAACATACATGCTATGTTATTTAATTTTCAAATATAAAATACATATCCCTGCTGTTTTGAGAAACGACTGTCCCTTGAGTCAAAGCAAATGCTTGATTTCTCTCCTTTGTTTCTGATGGCCTAACAGAACAGTGGGTTATGAGCTTCCCTATTTTGCTTCTTGACATGTCAACATGCTCACAGACTGAGACCAGCAGCATAGCTGGGCGAAACCCGGGTATTGCCATGTAGGCAGAGATGTCAAGGGGACCTTGGAAAAAAGCTGAGATGATAGCCAAGGATCCCAGCATGGCAGAGCAGACCAGAAGGACAGTCTGCATCTGAAGCCAGACAACTACACAGCTACAAAATACGAGTTTTCACAGCAGAAGCTGTTATAATATGGAAATAGATTCTTACCCTCCAGGCCCATATGTCATCACACCAAGCTAAGCTGAAGCTGCCAGCTAAAATGGGCAATTTCACATGAACTTGGCAGGGCGATTGCCAGCACGGAGCTTGTTTTCCACTGGTGCCACCCACTCTACTAATCCAATTCTGCCTCCTGATTTGCTTTTAAATAATAATGAACACAGCAGATGGGAGGGGAAAATGCTCTCTGCAGTTAAGCCAGCATTCAAGTAAGGCTCTTTGCTGTTCACATATCTTGTGCAAACTAGCTCTAAATGCAATGTCAAGTGATTAACAGTGGTTAAACAAGAAAGCCAGGATTTGCCATGCTCTCAGTCATTAAATCTTTGACCAGGACAGGCAGGTAAACAAAACAGACAGAAGGAAAACATGTTGAAAGAGAAAGAACCAACTTTCATAACATTTAACTTTGATAAAGAGAGGGATGGATTCCTCTTCCTAGCCTTGCAAATACCATTTTGTGCTTTTTTTTTTTTTTTTTTTTCTTTTGGGGAATAGAGAGGTTTTATCAACAGAGCAAGATTAAAACTAACTTTAAAGTCAAACACAGGAATCAGGGCAGGCGTTACTGAGCATAATTCCATGGCTGACTCCTTTTTGACAAAGAGAGGGTAAAGAGGCTGCAGCCCCAGGTTATGGAATAGGTATGAGTGTCAAGGGGAAGGTGACACAAAGTGGCAGAGGGCAGGCAGCAAAGACTGTACAGCCAGGAGGCTACATGGCTTTTCAGCAGCAGCAGGAGGACCTATTATTCCTGGGTCACACAACATTATCTCCTGTCCAACAAACAGCAGGTAAGCTTGTTTGTACAGTGCACTGTGTTTTCTCTTGTGTCTGCCTGACACAGAGAATAATCACCTCCTACTGGTACCTACTGTTCTCACACTGTGGGTTGAAAGGTATGAATCTCACTGACAACACATAGCTCTGAAGGTGAAAGAAGGCATCACTATGATTCCATATACCAAAACTTCTTTCACTTCCTCACTTTCTGAAAACTTGGGAAATTACAACTCTTGAAAGAAGTTAAAAATGCTTGTGCAATATTGCAGCTACTCCCTTCTACATCTGCAGTAGTCTTTAACAAGTGATCGTTTTGCTTGCCCCATTATGCCCTTGCCACATTCGCTGCTTAAAATATGTGCTGTGTCTTTAAGATCGTTTTCTTGACAATAAGACCCTTGACTCCTTTAATATGGAAGCTGGAAGGTCTCAAGTAAGTTGAACTAGAGATTAGCTAGAATTTCACTATCTGAATGCCTAGAAAGTTGCATTTGAGTCCTGCTTCTGCCGTAGTACCTATCTGATGCTAGAAAAGTTTGATCAGGCTCTCATGTGATGCTACAGAAGTGATAATAACCTATTTTATTTATTTTTCTTTCTAACATAAATTTACTAGTTAACTCTTATTTTCTATACAATCCAAGATGCTTCCTGTCTTGGGCTGCTGATAAACTGAGCATTCATCGTTCCAACAGAGGTGAGAAAAACTGATTTAGTTTTAACAGTTGCCATGTTAATACCTGTGCTTCATCTCCTCGTATGCAAAATGGACACCTCCATACCATCTCAGCTCATGGGGGGTACTGTGAAGGTGGCTTCCTCACCCTGGTAAGGAACTAAGATACAATGCATCAGAAAAAGCCTCTGTGGAAATGAATGATTCTGTATCTGGTGCAGGCTATGTATGCTGTAGCCATAATACATAGGATCAAACACTGAATGATGAAGATAAAAGAAACACTGATATCCATCTGTGTTCACAATCCGTTAACCTGTAAAAAAGGCATTTGAGGTGCCAAAGAAATAATAGTATATGATCCTGCAAATGAAGACTACAGATTAATGTACAAACAAGTGGAGGAAATTAAATTTGAAACGTTAATTTTTGTATTTCCTAACTACTTTTTGAATTTGCCATTTGGATAAAGTTCTTGAAGCAGTCTTTAGGAGAAGACAGTGGTGCTAAAATCTAATGGCGTATCTTCCCAGTTAGTCACAAATAGGGTGAAGAGATTTGTAACATGAAGCATAAGACTGGCTTAAATTTACTATCAGCTTCTACATCTTTCAACTTAAATATTTGGTCTGGTTTGATGTTGCAAAACCACTGCTGTTGAGACAGCAACCTTTGATAATACAGGGTAACAGATATTCCATTGTGTAAATTTAATGATCTCTCTTTTTTCCATCTAAAGTAGAAAGTTTAGCATATGCCTCTAAAAATTGAAAGAATTTCATATAGGCATCTGTACTGGCCTGTTCTTTGTACTAATTAAATTAGTTTCCTGTTGAGTAAGTAAAATGCTGCTGGCCAGGAACAGTTGGGGAGACAGCTCAGAGGCTTAAGCACTGAACCATTAACTTTCCTGTTTACTACAATATTATACAAGTAGACACTCTTGCTGACATCATAGGAATGAAAGAGGAATCTGTTGATATTTGTTTCATCTCTGTTCGCGAACTACTGATCTACTTAGAGATTTTTAAAGATACAAAAGGTATTTCATTTGATACAATTAACTAAATAAATGAATTATTTGGCTTTAAAATGTCAGATTTAAAGCTGAATTTGACCTTCAAATCTAAGGAGTCAAAACTCATAAGGGAAAAATAAGTCAAACAGTCACCTAATAAGCCAGCCTCATCTCAGGCTCTGTACTTCTACTCTGATGATCACAGAAGTGAAAACTTTATACAAGGCACAGATCTTCAGCCTAAGCACCTCACAAGTGGTGTTGATACCTTGAAGGATTAGGGCAAAAGAGATCATGTCTCTGATATTCTATTCTAGTGGCTTTCAGCAACTGCAGGAGAGTTTGCCATTTGTTTAAATAAAGCATAATGACAAGCACACGCAGCACATGAATGGGAGGTCTAAATAGCCATTCTTACTTCAGTTTCCTTTTTTCCTTGTAATGCAAGAGCTCTTAAGTATTATAAATTGTTTACATTAAAATATGCATGCTTACCACACTATGTAAACACTGAAACTTCGTGTGCATATATTTAGCTCAAAGCCAATCCCTGAATAAAAGCCCTTTTCTGAAAATAAGAGATTTATAAAAAGAAACACTGATAAACTTTCAGCTACAGGGACTTGAGTGGTCACGGCAAAAACAGAATTGCAACAAAAAACCTGTTTGATTTTGTGGATCACCCCATAAATCTTCCTTTGTCCCATGAGTTTAAGTTTTCAGCCAAGAAAAATAACATTCTTCATAAAATTAATGAAAACAAGCTGCTCTTTGCCTACAGAAAAAGATTTTTCTTAATTACATTTTTTTGCTTTGAATCATATATCCTCTAGTTTGATTAAATCCCTTTAGAAGTCAACTAAAAATTAGAGCTTTGCAGCATGAACCTCAAAGGTGATATTTATTTGG
Source organism: Corythornis vintsioides (assembly GCA_025447755.1). Lineage (NCBI taxonomy): Eukaryota > Metazoa > Chordata > Aves > Coraciiformes > Alcedinidae > Corythornis > Corythornis vintsioides. Next base: position 14,772 of record JAOEGS010010943.1, read on the forward strand.
AGAATATAAACCCACTGTGTCCTTGGAAGCTGATATTTAAAGCAAGAATAGGAGCAATATGCAAGACAGTTATTATTTTCATTATGTCACTGCATAAATTTATTTTCAGGGCTTAGAGTTTGCAGAGAAATATGATCTGGCCAATGTATTTATTAGAAATAAATGGGCTGTATAAATGAATGTAGATAAAGCAAGAATACTGGCATTCTGGTTAATCCCTTGAGGCAGTAAATCGGGATTTCTGAAGTACTTAATGCAAAATATCTACATCAAGGGGTTAAATATATAAAATATGAAAAGTCAAAGACAAGAACTAGATTAAAAGGTTATATGGAGATGGTGTTGAAAAAAATGGAGCCTGCTGCTAAATAGATATCCAACAGACATTTATTTAGGTTCACTGGCTGCAGCAGCCGCTGGCATACTCTAAATGAACTCCTAGAACAAACAAAAATCAAATTCTAATGACAGTCTTTGATCATTTTTTAGTAGCAAAGCAGAAAATTTCCTTGTGAGAACCAAGCTTATGGTCTCAGTAGTTCAGATGAGCCCCATATCCTTCCTGGCAGACTGAATCTAATCCGCAGTGGAGACAGAAGACTCTGAAAAGGCATCACTCATTAATTTAAGCACTAATTGAATCAGTTCCTATTCACCTGAAAATCTACCTCCACTGCAGAGTGAAACAGGTCCAAAGAACTAAGTCTTTGCCAGGTCTAAATGGTGTTTCAGAACGAAGAGGAAACTTTCTTTCATTCTTGCTTCCAGTGCTTTCATAGACAAAAAACCCTTCCAAAATCTTGTTTGTATGTTATAGTTTGCACAAAAAAACAAAAACGAAAAAAACAAAGCCTAAAGCTCCGACTACCTAACAGAAAAAAATGAATATATTGCTCAAACAGCATGTTCCCTCAGATTCTCTGTGCAGCAGATGTATTCCTAACACAACTGCAGCCATCACCCTTGACCACTAAGTCCTGGATCCAAAACTCAAGAGGTGTGCTTTTTGTAAGTTATGAAGCAACAAGACACACCTTGATATCTATCTATCTATCTATCTATCTATCTATCTATCTATCTATCTATCTATCTATCTATCTATCTATCTAATCTCTATATATAATGCTTTTATGCACACAGATGGATAAAACAGAACTTTTTTTTTTTTTGGTGGCATATGAAGACTGTAACCCTGACCCTTTAAGGAACTCCATGCAAAGAGACTGGTACCCACACAAGAGCTTGTCTGAAGTCAATACAGTTCTCCCAGTGGGAGACAGGAAGAGACAGGAATTACTGAGTTAAACTTGTGTATTAGTATTTCAAACATAAATACTTGCAGCTAAAGCAATAAATACTGAAATCCTATTACACATTGATACCTTTTAGGTCTTTGGGAAGACAAGTGACCTCAATCTTCCCTCTATCGTTTTAAGCTCAAAAGTTTCAAATTTTAGAGGAAATTTAGTCCAGATTGAGAAAAGAATTTCTGTTTCTCACACTGGCACCTCCAGAAATTTCATTTGCTTCAGTAGATCTTAATCACATCTCTAAAGCTAAATATTTGTTCAGCTACAATCCTAAATTGAAGTTTGTATGAATAGGAGCTGGAAATAAACTTTGTATGACAAATTATAGTGCTCATCAGTCTTGTTCAGCAAGGTCATATCAAATACTATTTCACAAATCAATGAATACTTTCAAATTCCTATTCAGTGATGGGGAGGATTATCTCTTGTAATCATTTTTTTCCGTCTGGGACAAGGCTGACAGAATCTACTAAAACCATGAACATGGGTGGTATGTGCTTTAGAACTTTGAAGCTAAAATTGATAGCATAGAAGTTAGTTCCAAACACAAAAGCTTCTTCCTTTTCCCATGTCTATATTATACTCAACATGAAATACTTCAAATGAATATTATAATGAATGATCTTATCTCTTGAATGGTTTGGTACCCTAAAAATGTATTTTAACAGGTACCTACATCTTGTTTTATTTAATGTTATTATCTGCCTGTGGAGTGGGTATTCCACTCATATCACCTACATGCTGTCAAATCTCAGCCCAGCTGATAAAGCTGTAGGGCATCTTCCCACTTGATATTTGGCCTCTTGATTATCACTCACAAAAAATAACCAACTCAAAAAAAAAAACAAACTAAAAAACTAAAAAAAAAAAAAAAAGAAAAAGTCCAGAGAATGGCCAATAGTCTCAAAGCTACTACTTTAAAGGAAGAAATTAATAGAATTAGCTAGCACATAAAAAATAATGTGTGAACTGTGAATTGCACTTATTATGCACGCATTTTTTGTTAAGAATTGGCTATTATGATTACTCTACAGTTATCACAGTTCATTGTAAAATGGCATTCTTTTGACAACCCAGTTTTACAGTGACATTTAAAAATACTAGATGAAGACAAGTACTTGGGAGAAGAAAATCTTGATAGAAAAAAAAAAAAGGGACATTTAATCATTCTTTTTATTCATTTCACAAAGTTGATACTTTTACTCCCATGGGTCTGAATGAGTGCTTGAATATAGAAGGAACGAGCTGTTACAGGATTGCTAATTCATCTGCATTTGACCTCTGAGGAACAGTCTGTGTCATCGTGGAGCAAAAGCGGTGGTAAAACATTTGTCTAGATAAAAGACCTCAAGCAGTTAACCTGCTCAGCAGAAGCAACGCAACTGGGCACCAGGATAATGACCTCTACCCAAACAGGGAAGGTCCACCAATATAATGCTATGACGGGAAGACAAAAGATGACAGTAGCTCAGCAGGAAAACATTAGCAATGATCTAAATCTTGGTACTGTATGTGAATGAAATACTTAACAAGTACAGCGCCAAACTGTTTTTACCTAATAATGATTTAAAGTTTTAGGGGTATTTTTTTCCTTTATTTTAAAAATCACACCCAACTTTGTTCTTCAGTTGTATTTTAAACTCTTGCTTCCATTCTACTTTATCTTTTCCTAAATAAAAATCCTGACAGAGGTAAATATGCCATGTGGGTAAAAGAACCTGATCAGCCTCGTTTAGCAAGTCAAACCTGTCTAATAGAGAGATGAACTAATTTCTTATGCAAATTATTTACACTTAGGATAACTTTCTTTGTTTATACTGAACTTTCCTTCTTTCTTTTTTTAAAAGGAGACACTGTGTCACATATCCATTATTTTTACCAGGCAGAATGTCTTAAATATTTAGCTCCCACCCTTTTAGCACCACACAAAAAGTTCTGGGTTCAAACTATTTATTTTTAAAGTAGTAGCATGATCAGACCTGCATGTTTATCTAAAGATCTCTGCTTTATGAGGGAGATTTTAGTCTGTGAGGTTTCCTCTACACATGGTAGGCAGCTGTCAGCAGCAGTGAGCAGGGCAAGGGGTCACTGCAGCTGCTCTGTGAAATCACAGGGTTCCATCAACATCGCAAAAATCCTGCAGAGTAGGAGCTGGGAGACCATGGATTAGAGCACATTGGAGTGTGTATATAAGGTCACATCATGTCTATCAAAGTGATATAAAACTGGTACACTGTACAATGCATTTTACTGTGTTCTGTGTTCAAAGAAAGGGAGAATGGACATGTGTGTAGCAGACCACAGTTGAACACAGAATTTCACGTTGTCCTTTCTGACAGATGGATTTACAAAGTTCACAAACACATGTTGAATATGTATACACAGTGGAGATGCATTGACAGAGAGAGAACTACATTTCATGAATTCTTCAGGTCAGACATGAATGAGACCAAAATTATAATTATTAATTAAATAGTAGAAGAGAATATTAAGAGAAACCGTATGTTCACATTTCCTGAATACTACACCTTAATATACATAAATGTCTATCCTTGTATACATATGGCAATAGTTTCCCATAAAATGCTTATTAGTATCTCATGAAACTTCACTTTTATTAAATCATTAACTTTATCATCTCAAGATAATACAGAATCACAGATAGGTAGAAAACACATAGTTCTGATTTGTGGGTAGGCACTAATCACCTCCAAACCTGCCAGCTTCAGAGGACAGTTACTGGATATTTAATGCCTTTTTTGTCACACTGTAGACCATCACCTGAATCTGGACATTTGTAATTCTCATTGTTAGAGTGCTTCAACCAGATGGACAAAACTATGCTCCCTGACAAAAAAAATCCCACAAAGATACAGAACTGATATCCTGCATGAAGAAATAAGGAAATGGGTAGGGCAACAGAGAATTTATTTTGGCTGAAATCTAGAACAAATGACTAGACAATAAATGATATCTCGTATTTCTGGCTAACTTGTGCAGGCTGAAAGCTGGTAGAGTTATTCAGACAACAGGGTTTTAAGAAACGACATCTGTCTGCACAGTTAAAAAACAGATGACCCTATAAGAATTTTATGCTGTTTCAAAATAGTTTCCACAACTTTACAATTACTGGTATTCATTTTCTGTAGTAGAAAATATGAAATGTAGATGTAAAGACTAAAACACCGAGGCAGCATCTTGATTATAAACTCTACAGTTGTGAAGTATGAACTGCTGAAACAATCCAATTGGTATGATTTAGAATAAACCCTCCCAAATAACTGAACCAGCAAGATTCCATGACCTTCAAACTTCCTCTGAAAAGTTCAGAAGTTTTCAAGGTTGGACTAGATGATCTTGAAGGTCTCTTCCAACCAAAGACTGTGATTCTGTGATCTGGTTCTGTGGAGTATATACCATGGGCATGGGGACCACTCTAAGAATTGCTGACCCTGGAAAAGACTGCAAAGTTGTAAAAAAGTTACCATGTTAAACAGAAATAAATTGCAAACCTCCTTTTCTCCATACTGTAAATACCAACACTCACTTGCACAGTAAGCCCTTTAATCTCTTAGTCACAAAACCCTTCATGTCTGTTATTCACTTATACATTTGCAGTTATTTTTCACAGCAGATTACCATCCTGCCCTCACCCATCATTACCCAACCTTCCTGGACACACACATCCTCTGTTCACTTGAAGGCATCCTCTTCCCACACTGAAATCCAGTCTTCTTAATCACTGGCCCAAATACACCTGAGGTGCTGAGTGGATTCTGAGCCACCAGAGCTCAGCTTGAAGGGGTTTTGTCTCTTTGGGTTTCTCCAATTTTGTTTTATTTTGATCAGAATGCTTTGCTGATGGACCATTTCTCCCTGCTTTCCTGGGAGAGGCTTCTCCTTACACTGGACAAGCAAGAGTTGGCAAGACTGAACTCAAAAATAAATGCAGACAAATACTTCTGGCCGTGCCAAGGTGTCTCTCCAGCTTCATCACCACTGACCTGAGTACAGTCCCCTGCCTCTGCAGCTTTTTACAGAGATCATTACTGCTCAAGCACCAGTGCAACTCCCTACCTTAATTAACCTACTCGGGATCAGAAAGGATCACACAAACACTGCCTGTCTTAGTCTGTCTGACAAATAATTCTTCACTCGCTTTACAAATGGTTTCTGTCTTAATTGAATTATTTCTGTAAATGTCTGAATAAATGAAAAGGATCAAGAATAGTTAGTGGCAGAAATAAGAAAAAGTGGAAAGTTTCCCACAGCTTTCAGCCCTGTGACTGCTCTTCTAAGCCACAATCTTGAAAAAGAAATAAATCTGCAAATGCTACCTTATTTTAATGTAAGAATAGGTTTTCAGTTCTTTATTTTTTTATCAATTTCATTACTAAGGATTCATCTTCCTTGAGAAAGAAAAGTCCCAGAGAAAGTAGAAGGTGCAAAGACTTGTAAGACAAACATATCTGAAAAAAAAAGTTTTTCACCAGAATTATGAGAAATTCTGTCACTCATCTTTCACTTTGAAATCCTCTCTCCCACATCCTTTTCTATAAAAAACATAGTACAGTACATATGCTTTTCCTATCAGTTCCTTCTTGCATTATTCTCAGGTTAGAGATCAGTTTCCTATAGCCTGTAGAGCACAGCAGGAGCTGAAAGTCTGCCTACCTGAATTCCCACCTTCCACAAGTCCTTCTGCAGTGTTACTGGGCACACAACAGATGACTGGTTCCCTTATTTTCTGTGGGCCACAGCAATTTTTCCACTAGTAGGTCAGCCAACCAGCTAATCAATACAAGCAGACCAGCAGGCCCCAAGAGTCATCCCATAAGCACGATAATTACGTTGGAGACACTGTAATTATCAACAAGCAGCACTACCAGCTCCACTTAACAAGCAACCAAAGCCATGATTCAGAGCACAGCCCTGTGCAAGGCTTCCATTTTAGGCTACAGAGCTTGAAGACTGAGGACTCTTCAATAATTCTACATTAAAAATGTCCTGGTTATAATTATTATGTTATGCTGGTAACATAATTTCATGTATAATTATTAACCCATATTAGAGGAGTAAGGCAAACAGTAGCTAGCTTAAAGCAGTTAGTTCACAATTAGCTCATAATGACTTCATTACTTGGCACATTGTTTTCTTACACAAAGCTCTCATGATTTCTTTGCTAAAATTACAGAGAGAATTGCTGATTAGGAACATAAGCCTGGAATTCATGCACTTGTTTCATTTAAAAATAAATAAACCTAAATTGTATACTTATGCACATATAGGCCAGGCCCACTGAGATCTTCAGAACAAACATATTCAGGCTTTCAAAACAGAGATACAGCCACTAACAAAATAATGTCTGATTACTAAACAGTCTTTTCTTTGCTGTACAACATATGCAATAATGTAGGCATATTTTTACAGAAATCTTCATCATCATTATAGATGTGAAAAGTTCTTTGTGCTCCTTAGTGTTTAAAAAAAAAAATAGATGTGGATTTGACAAAAATTCTACATGCATTAGTTACATGAGGAGAAAAAGTAAACTTTCTATTTTACATTCTTTCTAAAGATGTCGATAAATCTTGCATGCTTGTTTAAATTTTTCAGGAAAATCCTTAAACATCACTAAACAATAACAAAGCACCACAGTCTTCATGTTTCCCTTCTTCTGTTTGTTTCCCCTTGGATTGTCATCATCTGCTTCCCAGTGGTTTTCCTATCTGCTCTTCTGCTTTGGTAAGAAACACTGCAGCATGTCTGGAAGCCTGTAAAGAAAAGACTCTTGCAGTGGCAGAGCTGTTCTGCAGGCTGACAGTGTGAGACAAGGCTTCTAAATAATTCAGTCTGGGACCAGAAACAGCAATTCTATGTATGCAGAAGTACCTCAGATTTGAGGTCAAACACTTCACGTTCTCAAGAACTAGCAACTGCTGAGTGGAATTTCCACATTTTGAAATTTGCTTTCAACTCTTCAGGTAAGAGATATTAGTATGTATAGAGCTCAGGTCACTATCATTAAAACCCTGCCACCCTCAACCATTGCTACTTAGATTATTTGGCAGTGATTTCATTTTTTTATACACAGTGCCTGGGGAGAATGGTGGTAGGATGAGAGCTAGGGGTGTTGCCAACATAGAGAGGGATGGGACTGTAATTCTGAAATGCCAAGGCAACAAAAAATGTAGGTTATGCAAAGAGAGCATTGAAATAGTATGTGATCAAATATTTCGTATTTGCACATCACATACACAAATAATTATCTTTTTTCCTTAAGCATACAAACACAGGCACATTCCCATTTTCAGTTATACACTGCAGGCAGACTAAATCATAAAAATGCATAGATGATCCAAAGGCTGACTACATCTGAAAGCTCTGTCTATGCTTCTTGGTGTGTGCATGCATCTCTGCACACAAACTTTACACAAAAGTACTTACTCTTAGCCCCTGGAGAGAAGAAGATTTCTTAGCACAATTCACTGTCTCTTTTGCACTGTTATGAAGCAAATGCTGATGACAGCAACAGGAATAATACTTCCAAAACAAAGGAACTGTTTAACTCCATGGAATACAGGTTTACTTTTATAAATACATGCTTTTCAGTGTGCATGTTCTAGATAAAGCTTGATAAAGCTTTGTATTTTTATTTTTTAGGGATTTTTTTTGTTTGGTTGGTTGGGTTTTTTCCCCGAAGCAAAACTAAATGCCTTTGGTCTGGAAGCTATCAAATTGGATGTGAATCTGAACTACAACTTCAAAAAATGCCTGCAACATAGCTCTGCTCTATTGCAGAATTGTTATTACAGTTCCAGTTTCTGCTAGAGCTGCAGCCATGAACTGCACAGGAATCATTGAAGAGCCATCACATAAATACCCTTTTCCCCATTGTCTCTTAAGCAGCATGGATCAAATAACCATTGCTCAGCTGTCTGTCTTTTAAATAAAAATATTTTCTCCATTGTACATGTGTCAGTGGCAGGTTGGAGTGCCTTTTGCCTCTTTTTTTTCACACCCCCAGCTGTGGATCACCAGCCAGGACCATGGCAAGAAAGGTTTTGGCATGCTTTCAAACTTTACTAGTTTTCTTTCAGTACAGGAGAGACTGTGCCCAGAGGAACTTCTTTTCTCTTGTTTAACACAGACAAAAAGCATCAGAAAAAAGTAATTATACAGATCCTACAGAAAAGCACTGAAAGTGTGTCTCTATCTCACATGAAATTGCAGGTGTTTTCAGGGATGTACCCTAAACCTATTATAAGAACAAACACTTAGTACTGTTGGTGTTAATTTGTTTTATCATACTATCATATTTTTAGGGGAAAAAAATATTCACAAACGGGTTTATTCTCAAAAGCCTGTTTCTTTCCTACAGAATTGGAAGTAATGGGAAAAAGCTTATCCCAGTGTTAAGTAGGTCAGAGGAAGACAAGAAAAAAGAAACAGGTTGGTTTGGAAGAGGATGTGGTAGAGGTGGAAAGGTTAGATGATCTGCTAGAAAAATCCAGATTAAGTCTTTGGTAGTTTTCCAAAGATATCTTGAGAGGCAGGCTGGGAAAAATGTTATATGTTTGTGTTATTGTCTGCTCTCTTCCCTGTCAATTGCCAAAGGTAACTCTCAAGGACAAAATAGTAATCATGATGGAATTTCAGTCTGCCCCAATATGAATGCTTTCATGTTTGTAAGAGCCTTGAAAACTCTAGTTTGGAGGGAGCTAACCCTGAGACTGTGCAACTATTCAGGTTATTTACCTGCCTGGTGACATCACTGTTATTTTTTGAGAAATGTAGTTCTTAAATCTAGAAAATTATTTTAAGGTTGTAGTGTAGTTATCTACAGGCATTCTTACATTAAATGTTTCATTTTATATATATTTTATGCTAATCCTTAACATCGGTGCTTTTTGAGCTAAAGCTCATTAACTCCTTGATAATAATGACTAGGAAATACCTAATCATGGCATTTGAGTCAATATCAACGTGTCCTACAAATTGCATTTTTCTGCAGTGAAACACGAAGCTTTATGAAAGGAAAGTGCATTTATCAGAGCAGACAAAAATGCTCATCTTACAGCACTATACAGACTACAAAAACTGTTCTGATTGTCTGTGACAGCCTCTAAGTTTATCAGCAGAGAAAGTCTGCCAATGATAATTATAGGTTGCCCACTAATGTGTAACAAATCTCCTTATATGTCCAACTACTACCTTTCATTATCATAGATGCAATGCAGTTCTTTCAGTATCTGACTGATGCTTTCCAGTGTGGGTAGGAGGCTCAAACCACATCCAGAGCCTGTTCCCAGCCAGGGCTGCTGGAAGAGCACCACCACACAGAGGTGCCTGCACATTTAGCCACACTCTCAAGAATGTGAACCATTCACTGAAAGCTGAAGATAGAATCAACACTTAGAAGTAACATGCAAAGTTTAAGTCAGTTCTTTTACTTATATGGCAAAGCTGGGGAAGAAGCTTTTTATATATATTTTCTTCCATTATACCTCCTCCCCTCCTACCCCATCAAATACTCTCACTTATGAGGACAGTAGGATGGTTGAGGCAAATGTTCCTATATATGGAAGAGTCTATGAGTTAAAGATAGCTCCAGATGACAGATCATGTTAAATTCTCATCATGCCTGGGCTTCTCACTGTTACAGTAGTACAGATTAAATGATGAAGGAAAAACCCAGCAGTTAACTCCAGGGACTTCCTGACAGGAAAAAATACTCAAGAAACTGAGAAACTGCACTGGTGAGGCCCCATCTGGAATACTGTGTCCAGTTTGGTGCACTCCAGTTCAGGAAAGACAGAGATTTACTGGAGAGAGTCCAGCACAGGGCACCAAGATGCTGCAGGGAGTGGAGATCTCCCTGCTGAGG
>JAOEGS010010944.1:22534-46550 GCA_025447755.1 Corythornis vintsioides
AGGGCAGGGGTGGAGTCCCCGTGACCCCTGGAGGGGTTTCCAAGCCCCCCGTGGAGCTGTGGTGCTGAGGGCCATGGTGCCCTGGCACTGCTGTGGGAACAGCTGGAAGGTCTCTGCCAACCCAAATGATGCCATGATTCTAAACCCCAGTGACAGCAGCTGGCCAGGCCAGGCAGGAGAGGGCTGCCCACTCTGCCCCACGCTGCCAGGGTCCTCTCTCTGGCTGTGACAGCTCTGGTGGCTCTTCTGTGACATGGCCAGGGACCAGGGACCTGCCATTCCTGCTGAAGCCAGTGCTGGGCTGCCAGCAGCGGGAATACCCATCTCTTTCCCCTCTGCAGTGTAGCCAGGGAGGCAGCTGGTCTGCTGTGAGGGCACTCAGGGTCAAACATGAAGTTGTGTGCTGCTGTGACATCATCTTCACTCTGCACACAGGACAAGGAGGTGTTTTTGCTACTAGCAAACACAGACCAGTTAGTCTCGTGATGACCTTGAAAACGAGCAAGAAAAATCTTGTCACAGTTCTCTAGGCATTTTTGAATGGTAAATCTATTTTTTACTAATTTTCTGAACCATATTTTTAGCTATTCTGCACCCATGGAATTTTATCTATTGTCATAAAGGACTTAGACAAAAACCCCACCGGTCTTGGTGTTTTATGTGTAAGTACTATATTTATTACGGGCAAATGAAGAAGAAATAAGATTCAACTTCAACCTCATTTCAATTTTCCAGTTATGAAAAATGTTTCTGGAAGGTACCTAATAAATGTGATGGATGCACCCGGTGGTCATCGATCATTTTATTAAAAAAAAATCCTGGCAAACATTTAATTCTACTATTCATTAAAATGTTGCCCTTGCGAGACATAATCCATAAAAATGATCTATCTAATAACTATGATGTCAGTGAACCAAGGTAGAGGGTGAAGGTAACCTGGGGCTCCTCAGAGGCAAATAGAAATGCTAATTCTCTTGTAGGTTAAAGCAGGTGCTCCCTGCATCCCCTGGCCCCCCGGTAACAGACAGCAACCTGCCTGTCCCTCCCTGTTTGGAGCCTGTTATTTTTACCCTCTTCTGTATAATTTAAGGCTTCTGGTGTTGGGAAGAGGAACAACAAGCTCTGGACACACAATTTTCCTGCTCAGCTCCCTCTCAAGGAGCAAGTCCTGCTGCAGGGCTCGGCTTGGCCCAAGCCCTGTGTGACCTGAGCCCCCATCCTCTCGAGTCAGTCTCACCGTGTCCCCACTTCTGCAGCACGGCCTTTCCTAAATCACTTTGCTCCTAGCAGAAGAAAATTGCTGCTGGGGGGTTTAGTACTGAGCAGCAGAGGATGTGAGCTCAGCATGCTGTGGAATATGTCACATCCTTACTGGAAAGCTAAAAAAACCAAACCAACAACGTGGTTGTGAGTCAATGAAACACAGTCACGGCAGGGCACTGACCTGAGCTCGGTTCTCACTGTTCCTGAGCTTGGTTCCTGGGCACTGACATGAGCTCAGTTCCTGGGCAAAACAATATTTAGCCCAGGTGCTTTGAGTCCCAAGCCTAACAGTTTAAAACCTTTACCTTTTAAAACAGCTTTAATTCTGTTTGATGAGATGGAGCTGCTTCTAGAAGGAAGGTTTCACCATGTGCAGAGCCCTTCTTAGCATCCACGGTTTCCATGGGCCACGATTGTTCTCCGCTTTGCCTGGTGAGCAGATGCTGGCTTCGGGTGGCAGCTCCTGTCCCCGTGGCACGTGGCTGTGGCACCCCAAGGGTCCGTTCAGAACTAGGGGGAGGGTTGGCATCTCCAGAAATGCGCCAGCTCCTGAAACAGGCAGATTGGCAGGTGAGAAATCCTGATTTCTGCTGCTTCCCCGTCAGATCTGCTGAGCCACGGGAACCACCCTCCCCTCATCCTCCCCCAGCAGCCCGTGCTTCCAGTCCATTGGCAGGGGCCAGGGTGACAGGGCAGCTGTTGGTACCCGGGGAATCAGGGCGGCTGTTGGCAGCCGGATCCAGGCATCCTGTGCGCGTTGCCAGCCAGCCTCTGAATTCTCTGTGCTCTGTTGGTCTCTAGTGGGCAGTGTGATTTCAACAACCCGCGCTCCTGGCACAGACCTTCCTGGGAGGCTGTGCCCAGCTCGGCACCGCGCAGCCTGCCCACGACCCTCAACATTCACACCTTTTGCGTTAGGAAGGGTGTGCCAGGAATGACAGGGACCCCCCTGACATGAGCCGGGGCGTCCGACCAGCCAGTTCAGGATGAAAATCCTCCCCGAATCAGCTGCTGCAACTTGCACAGTCTCGGGTTGGGAAAATTCTCCCCAGACCCCTCACAAGGCTCTTCCCAGCGCTGCAGCTCGCCAAGGTGGCATCTCGGAGACCTTTGAGCTAACGCTGCCAGCTGTGGGACTGCTGGAGAAGGTGGGAATGGTATTTGAATTTGCACGACAACCAGGAGCTTTCTCTGAAAAAATAAACTCATCAAGCTGGAATGAAAGCTGGAGGCAGAAGCTTGTCCTGAGACTCAGCTTTCCAAAGACCTCGGCTGCACCCACAGCCCCAGGAGACAAGTGGCTCTCACAGGTGAGTGGGTGCAGTCATGCCCGTGCCAGCCGGGCACTGGGAAGCTTGGTGACCTTCACCAACCACCCAGAAACTGCTGGTGTCTGCTGCTGGAGTGCTCATGGAATCATTGTACTGGGAAAACATCTTTAAAATCATTGAATCCAACTGTTCCCACAGCAGTGCCAGGGCACCACTGCCCCATGGCCCTCAGCACCACAGCTCCACGGGGGGCTTGGAAACCCCTCCAGGGGTCACGGGGACTCCACCCCTACCCTGGGCAGCCCTGCAGGGGAAGAAATTGTTCCTCAGCTCCAACTAAACCTCCCCTGGGGCAACTTGAGGCCAATTCCTCTTCTCCTGTCCCTTGTTCCTCAACTCCCCTGGCTGCACCCTCCTGCCAGGAGCTGTCAGAGCCAGAAGGTCTCCCCTGAGCCTCCTTCTCTCCAGGCTGGACACCCCCAGGACCCTCAGCCTCTCCTTGTCAGACCTGGGTGAGGAGCTCGGATCTGCACAGCACCTGCTGGCAGCAGTATTTTTGAAAGTCAGCAGTGCTGGCTGCCAGGCACCTGTACTGCCCCCACACAACTACAGTCCTCCACCTTAAATCACCTCACACAAGCCCGCTTTTCACTGCGCCAGGAACCTTCACACAGAAGGAATTATGTTGCAAACATGCCCAGACAGAGAACTTCCTACTGTCACCTCAGTTAATCAGACAGGAGGTGTCCCTTCTCATGGGCAGGGAGTCACCTGGGTGACAAACTGTCTTTATGAGCTCTGGCTTCCCACTGCTGGCAGCCTGGTGACATCTGGGCAGCAAACAGAGCTGTGCAGCTGCTCTGGCCAAGCTGGTCCCGCTGGATCTGTGCTCTGCTGGTGGCTCTGGGTGTCCTACAGACCTGGGCTGTGATTCCAAAACCTCTGTCAGCTCACAGCTCTGCTGTTAAGCTCTTCTGGTGATGGGACATGGTGAGTCACAGTGACAACAGAGAACCTGGAACGCTCTTCTCACACAGCTCCAGCAACACCCCCAGCTGCTAACACAACCCCTTCAGACAAACCTCTGCACAAAGGAATTCATTCCCACGTGCTGCAGAAGCACTGCAGGAAGGTCTCCTACCAGTTCCAAGAGGGATACCTCTGGGGTAGCACTGACAACACTCTGCTTGGGACAGGAGGCCTCTCCATCCCTGCAGAACATGGTGTGCCCCGTGAGCTCCTACCTGTGTAATGCTGCTGTTGCTAAAAAAGCTGTTGGATGTCACTTTGAAGGCACAGTTTGGGTCAGGGCTTCAAAAAAATACATTTTGGGAAGGTTCCATGCACATTTGTAACAATTATTACACTAGCACTGTACTGACAAGGTTAAAAAAAAATCCTGGATATCTGAATAGGTTTCTTTAAGCTTCTTCTAAACCAGAGAAACAGAAATGACACATCAGAGTGGAGGCAAGTGTCCTAGAGGACTGCTGTAAGGAACAAGGTAATTTAAATGCTTTATTCTCACATTCAGAAATAAAATGTCGCAAAATTTGGTTGTAGCTGATGGAAAGTAGTCAGCACTTAAATGAGAAAAGACATTATGGAAGAATGGGGGAAAAAATGAAACTGCCACAGCTCCAGCAGAAGTCCAGCCTCAGATTTTTTTGTTCACACTAAAAATAAACTAATGAAAATAATGGGTGTGAAAAATGTGGATTCACGGAAGAGCTCAGCTGGGTCAGATCACTGAGCCACAAAGGAGGAAAAAGAGGACAGTCTTCTGGGATCTTTTAAGGTCACTTTTTGTTTGTTTTTGGGAGCCCTTGGTTTTTGGCATGAAGTTTCCTAGGCAAGGAAAACAAGTACCTCCCTGCAGGGATGCACACAGAACTATTCACAAGTCTTCTTCTTCTATTTGATTGAACTATGAGCATGTGTCCAGATCAAAGGTAATGATTATGAAGATGGCCAGCACTTTGCTGATGTGCACCTGCACAGAGGCAGGGTTAGGCACCTGCTATGCCATGAACAGCCTGAGGCCCAATTAGGTGATTTTCCAACGCCTGTATTTTCCATAATACTTCATTTTACTCTCCAGAAATTGTTCACAGTAACTTGCCAACTTCCCATTAGAAACGTTTGAGATCTTGTTAGATCCTGTGGATTATATCTGCAGGTGACTCCAGACACAAAACTCACACCCTGGCAGACCAGAGGAAGCTGTCAGCCTCCTCACTTACTTTCCAACACACCCTTAGGAAAGACAGTCTGATCACAACACTGGCTACAGACTGCTCCTTCCAAAGGCTCTCCTTTCTAAATATCAGCCTGCAAGAAAACATCTCCTTTACATCTGGCTCTGAGGAACAATTTTCTTGGAAAGATCTAAAAATAAATGTAATTATTTTTTGTCCAAAGAGGAGAAGTGTCTAAGAGGAAAGACCAGATCAGTGACTGGCTGCTGCAATCTCTTGCCATGGCACATGGACCTGGAAAGCTTAACCAAAATTAAAAATTACACTGTCCTGTAGCTGCCTGCCAGATTTCTGGGTCAAAAGCTTGCAAAAAACTGCTGCTTTTTAGCTTTTCATTAACTGTTTTCTTAACCCCACACCCAGGCTTGTTCAAGCACGCTGCTCAGCACTCAGAAGCCACCTGTGAGCATCCATGGGACGCTAAAACCCCTCAGCACTGAGAGCTGTGAGGTGACCACAGGGGAGGCAGAACACTGCACAGCACAGAAGCAGCAAAGACCAGAACGATGCCAAGGAGGGTCTGGGCTGGCAGGGCAGGAGCCTGAGCTGAGCCAGGTGGGCACTGCCCGCCCCGGGCACCGCGTCTGGCCGGGCAGAGGCTGTGCAGCCTCGGCTGGGGCACGAGCCAGCTGCAGGGGCCAGGTCACTGACACCAGGCTCTTCTGAGCCTGCCTGCCTGGGGCTGCTTATGGCCTGAACTGCCCCACGCTGACTGCACACAGGTGTGAGTAATGCCATCATGTTCTGCTGCACGTCACTGCTACTTACCCAACCTCATGTGATTCATAACAGAGCAAAGCAGCTGGTCTGGAACAAATCTGTTCCTTGGACAGACCAACCCACACATACCTCCTCTCAAACAGTGAACTAAACCACACCTGACATGCATGCAACCATATGTGAATTAAAAGGTGCAACTCACCAATCAGTAATACACCATCGTGTTCGAATGAAACCTTTCCTGGACCACTTGCACTGGAAAAGAAGCAGATGAGAATCAGTCACCTCAAGCAAAGGATTACTGTGAATCTACAATGCAGAGAACAAAACAGGACAGAATTCATCCTTACGCTGTGACTAATAAGCATTACCTTGAAAACACGTATCGTGTCTCTTATGGATTGGGGAATTTCTGTTTTTATGTCCTGCAGTGCTTGTAAACTCATGTGTAAAATTAATATAAGCCTCGGTCGTTGTTTGCAGATGAAAGATTAGGAAAGCTTTACAACTGCACTTATGCTTAACCTAGACCAGCAAATTCTGACTGCCTATACACAAATGTCCTGGCTTCTTTGTAATTTTACCCTAACTGTAAAATGTCATCAGAGATTTACATCAAATTAAAATGAATGAGATCTGCTAGAAAGCTGTTTCTCCTGCTGAGCCAACCTACCCAATATTTCTATAAAAGTTAAGGGGAATTTAAATAATGGTAAAATGTTACATCTATCAAAACTGCAGCGCCCGCGGGAAAGCCACAAATCAGCTCGTGCCAACACGTGGCACTTATGATACAGCAAAAGGATTTTTTCAGCACCACTCCTAAGCCACTGCCATAAATTACAACCTCCCAGAAAAAGCCATGATTGTGCACCCTGTTTATTCACTGCTAGCCATGAGTGTGGGGCAGGTGCACGCTCTCTGGTCACAGATGTGGCACCAGGCAGGCAGAAAGACTGCAAGTCCCTGCCATGAGTCATGTGCCAGACGTGGCAGAGCAGCCCCTCCAGGGGCAAACCCTGTCCAGGGGCATCGCTCTCCTCAGCCCCTCCTAAGGTGCTGCTTCAGGAGAGACCTACCAGAGCCACTGACCACTGCACAGTCCTCAGTCCCAGTGCCACTGAGACAGTGAAGAGCCTTGCACAATCTGCTCTTCACTAACCACCCTTCAGGTAACAGCTCCCACCTCCCAGAAACAAACAGGGTCACCACAGTCAAGAACACAGAAGTGGCACCCCCCGTCAGAACTGATTTCTCTGAACCCTTGGTGCTTTTTTCATTAGGAGAGGCCAACTTTTGATTTTTCCTACACTGCAGCTCTACTGACAAAAACTTGGTGGTGTGTGAATAAATATCTATATTATGGGACACATTTTTTTAGCACTGGCAAACAGTATCTTCTGTAGATCCAGCAGTCACTCTGGTCAAGCAGGGCAGGGCTAACACATGGAACACCCTCACAGTCCAGCCTGTGTGGCTGAACTACGAACCCCATCATCCAATAAGGTCTCCTCTAGTCACAGTTTCTGTGAGGACTGTGACAGCAGTTTCAAGTTTTGAGATTTGGGAAAAGCTCAACAGTTATTCAAAAGCAAAACAATTTAAAAAGTTCTATGCTAAAAGCACTCAAAACTGGCTTAAATTTAACCTCAATCAAAAAAGGGGAGCTCTGTCATTTCATTCTTAAAAATAACTATATTGAACTTTTAATGACTGAGGGACAATACACAGAGCTTAAAATCAAATAGTCCAAGCCTCTGACATGACCCGAGGTAATGTCTCCAGTCAAGCTGTCATTTATCATTTGGTCTTTCCCTTTTTGGCAACAGAACGGGTACTTGAAAGGATGTAACATCAAAACTGGGCCAACTAGACCACGCTGCTTAGAGCCATACCCAGATGGCTTTTGAGCATCTCCAAGGACTATTCCACCACCTCTCTGGGCCTCTGTTGCTGGCTGTTCACAAAGGTGCTGACCCCTGGGGAGCAGCTCCTGCAGCCAGCTCCAGTGGCGAGCGAGGAGAGGCCACGGGGACCCCTGTGAAACGGCTATGACGTTTCTGCTCCCCCAGCACTCAGGGCCCTGTCCCTTCCTAGTCACAGGGACACCAGCCAGGGCCCTCAGGGGTGCCCGGCTGCTGCCACGGGCTCATCCACACGCAGCTACCTTCAGATCCTGTGCAACCAACGTGTGTGAGACTGAGCACTGCTGCCAATCACCTGCCTTCCCCACTGGCATCCTGCAAGGGCCTCCCCCTGCACTGACACCAGTGCCCACCAGCACAGGCCACAGCAGCACCAAGCATGCCTGACCCTCGCCACTGCTGCCCTGCTTTGCTCCCTGCAAGACAATTAAAAGGCGTCTGCAACACAATCTGTGTTTCGTGACAGGGCAAAATACAGAATTTCCAGTAGCACTTGGCAGTTCCTCACACGCTGCAAATGCTGGCTCAGGGCAGCAATACCTATTACAGACTATCTCACCAAAAATTCGCTTTAATAAATGTCACTGAAATTCTGACACCTCTCTATAAGAAGTCCTTAAAGAAAATATTTTTTAAAAATCTCAATTTGAAAACTTGAAAACCTTTTGAGAACATTCCACCAGCCTTTCCTTTGTGAATAGAGACTCTCAGGAGATCATGCTGACCTTTTAAAACCCCCTAGAAACACCACCTACATAAATAACCTCTGCTACATCGGGTAAAAGGACCTCCAGACAACATTAACATGAAGAGAGAGGTTATAGAGGGCTAATGTCAAAAAGCACTGTGAGCAATAAGTAATGCACACAAACCATGATTGATAATGACTAGCACAGAGCCTTAATTCATCTTTTCTCCATCATTTTACTGAGAGGGACCATATCAAATTAAATAGTGACCCAGCAAGGGTTTATTCAACCATACAAAGCAGGGGCATGAAGGAAAGACATATTAAAGTGGCAATGACTGCGGTGTAATTGCAGCTCCTTAAAGGAACACCAGGGATGGAGGGAGAGGGGAAAGCAGCACAGGGAGCAGCCGAGGAGTGCGGCGGGCAGGGGGAGTCGGCCACGAGCCCCACGCTGCAGCACCCGGCTCACGCTGCACTCAGCTGCCCAGGACACCCCCAACACCACCAAGCAGCACTATCAGTCATGTCTTTACTGCTAAAGATTTTTAGAAGTCATTAGATAAATTCAGAAGTCTGCAAATGGAAGTATTTATGGCGCTCGTCAAAAAAATGTATAGTGAGAGCTTAAGGATATGAAGTCAATCTATCTAATGACAAAGTCTATTAAGCAGTGTAATAATTTAACTGGTAATTTGCTTTTTCACATAATGCTTTAACTACCCTTTATTTACCAGAATAATATGAGTTTAAAGACTTTGGTAAGAGTACATCTATTGGAAGACCACATTTAAGTGGGTGACTTGGTCTAGGTGCCCCTGCTCTGGCAGGGGGGTTGGACTAGATGATCTTCTAGGTCTCTTCCAACCCCTGACATTCTGTGAATCTGTGAATTCTGTGTCTGTACAAACACAACATGCTGTAAAATGCACTTGCTGCCGCAATTCTCACATAAGGGGATGTGCAGATCACTACTGGTGCCAGCTGCCTCCTGTACACACCACCAGGGAGGCAGCCAGCCAGCAGCAGTGCAGGACTCCCCCACCAGAAGTCATTTTAGAAGACAGGAACACAGCAGTGATGGCAGAGCTGTCAGGAGGACCAGGTGTTTGCTGTGAGTGACCCCGCCGAGCTGGCGGAGGGCCCGGGGCAGCAGTGGGTGCCAGTGCAGGCAGTGGGGCAAGGGCTCCAGGGTCCCCTTCTCACCTGTCAGACAGCCTCAAAGCACCTCGTGGGCCCAGCAGAGCAGGAGCTGGGCTGTGAACCCAGGGGGTGGACCCTGCCAGCAGCTGCTGAGCAATGCTGCAGCCTAGGTCACTGCCAGACAGCCAAGAACAGCGGGGCAGGAACTGCAGCCCATCCCCGCGCCACGACCCCTGTCAGAGGGACATGGCTCCTCGTTTACCCTTCCTTATTTCACTGAACTCGACAAAGAACATTTGAGTCGGTACAAACTCCTTTCTTTGGACAGCAGAATTGAGGGTTGACAGAAGTAGAAACAATGGTCCTAAACTTTAAAGACACTCAACCCAAAATATGACTGTAGCTCATTTAATGTTTTCTTAGAGCTCAGAGAGCTATTACAACACTGAGTTGATAAAAAGTAGATATTTACAATGGTAATATTTATACTACCAAGGTAACAGCACCACAGTGATAACACAAACCTGCCCACAGTGAGGTGGCATCACTTGTCCCCACACGAGCAGATCAGAACCCCACCTCGCCGCGTGCTCGCTGCTGTCAGGGTGACCCTCACTCAGCATTTCTCCTTTCTCTTGCAGTTAAGATTTTCTTTAGGACTCACACATCCAGCCAAACCACGTCACTGGTGGAGCATGTGACAGCCACAAAAGCAACAGTAGGGGATGGTTTGGACATGTCCCCCGGCCCAGGTCAAAGCCAGCTCAGGAAACCAGGGAGGTGCCTCAGCTCAGGCTGAAGAAGGTTACCCAGCCTGGGCTGAGCAGAGCAAGGTCACCTGTGTCTCCATACCATGAAATAACACTCCTTTTACTGTGTAATTTCTATATTCCCCCACCCTGACCTGTAAATTACCTTTGGATACTCACAACTTGAACACACTAACTTAATTCCTTTAACTTCAATAAAAACTGACTTCTTAATGTTTTGGATCACTGATGGGCTTTATTATTTCCAAATAAGAATATCTGGAAAAAAGAAACTCTTTGGAAATAGATTTTAAAGACGAACTGTAGCTTGGGAAGAAGGAGATGTTTCTTACTGCAGGTGTCAAAGCAACAATCTGTGTTTTGACTGGCTCAGTCACTAACTGACCCACCATCTGTCAGCCAGCACAAAACCAGGTAAGAGCTGCTACAGATCATCTGTGCACTCAGAGAGGTATCTACATTTTAAAATAGAACAAAAAAATCCTACTGCATGTCCCAGAAAGGGGATACCACATCTTTCACCTTACAGTATTAAGTCTCCTCTCAGATCCTCTGTTAATAGGATTCCTTTAGCCAGCAGATGGATTGTGAATACAGGCAGTTTCATCTACTAAAAGACAACATAAATCATCATTGAGAAAGGAGAGACCGCAGTAAGGTTATCACCATACAGCCTTCTCCATGAAAGGTTTGCATTAAAGCATTAGTGAAATTAATTCATCTTTCATAAGAGCTTTGAGCAGTATCTGTGATCTATGATAACAACCAATTTCTCACTATGGGAAAAAAAAAATTACTCAGGCCTGATAGACTACACAAATCTGCTTTTTTTTAAATGGCCTAACATTATCTGGAGTGTTGCTCCCAGAGGCATCGTTTGAGTCTTATGCCTAGCCAAGAGGAGCCATAAATCAAGACAGAAAGTTTTGTTAGTTTTATATGCAGTGGGCTGTAATTATTTTGAATTGCATTATGCCTCAATCACTGTAATTACTTTTAGATCATCCTTAAGCAGCAGTAATAAAAAGAAAAGAAATGAGTCTTAAACCATTTCTCACACAAAACATTGTAAATGTGATATGAGAAGTCTGGCTAAAACACACACGAGCATGTACATGTGGTGTTGGGACAGAAAGGCTCCCTATGCCACCTCAGTGAGCATTTTCAAAACAACATTTTGTGGCCTTTTAATTGGCATTGTTGTTACTAACACCTGTCTAGGAAGAAAGTACATAATAGAAAGATTAATTTTAGCTTTACAAATAGGAACATGTATATAAGAACCCAATCTGTGCCACTGAAGGTGTTCTGATGTTGCTGCACTTGAGTGTGCTGGAGAGACTCTTTGGTCTTCAGTCTGAAATGAAAACAGTGCAGTGTAAAAACCACCACAGTTCATTTCAAGCAGTCACAGGAGGAACGGGCTGGCTTGGCCTGTGCCACCTCACGCAGCAACTGGGCACAGGGAGTCATAGTCCTGCCAGCAACACAGCCCTGGAGAGACCCCGACCCTTTGGTCTCCTGCTCTGTGCAGCCCTGACATGAACCAGTCCATGCCCCAGCCCGTCCAGGAGCTGGCCCAGCACCCCTGGCTGTGCAGGAACAGACTGAAGCTGCTTCAGGGATTGCTGCAGATCCCAACTGCCCGCCTGTGGCTGCCCTCTCCCGCTCATTCCTCCTCCAGGCAGCACCAGCACCAGACCACAGTGCCTACTCCTTGCAAAAGGTAGTTTAAGGTGATGCAACAGTGGGAACAGCATAGAGGCATCAGATCCTCAGAAGGGAGCCAGCTGCTGCTCGGTTTGTGGGTCTAACAGCCCCGTCCATGCTGCAGCACTGCAGGGGGTGAACAGACACCACTGCTCCAAATGCCAGGGACACCCAGCCCTGAGTGCCCATGAGAGCCACCACAGTCCCCGGGCACGCCACAGACGCCACTTCTCCAGGAGGCTGTGAACAACTGCTCGTGGAAGAGGAGGTGAAAAACAGTGCTGAATGAGCTGCAGATCTGCCAGCCTCACACTGAAACAACAGCACAGAGGTAAGGATGGAAAGAATTCCTCCTGGGTGCCAATGAACAACCCACACCTTGGGCTGTTGCTATTAAGAGTGATATGGGCACTGAGGCTGCTGCTCCCTGCTCTGTTCCCTGCTCCACCAGCATCACACTGCTGTTCCCTGCCCCACCAGCATCACACTGCTGTTCCCTGCCCCACCAGCATCACACTGCTGTTCCCTGCCCTCTTCCCTGCCCCACCAGCATCACACTGCTGTTCCCTGCTCTGTTCCCTGCCCCACCAGCATCACACTGCTGTTCCCTGCTCCACCAGCACTCAGGCTGCTGTTACAACCCACTCACTCACTGGCTCTGCTGGTTCCCTGCTTAGGCTGACAATCACCCACACTGCTCAGTTTACTGCCACAGATGAGAAAAATAAATACCTAAGTAACCACTGGAACCTCCTTCAAAATGATACAGCATGTATCTTCAAAGAAGTGTTGAACATGTTTATTCACAGGAGGTAACAGCTAGTCCAATTACGTCTGTTTCCCTTCCCGTACAGAGATATAGAATATAAAAATAAGTAATCTAGTGTCAAAGGTAAGAAAGAGTAACATACATCCCACCAAAACCATAACTATTTATGCAGTGCTCTTCCAAGCACAAGCACACTATGTAAATAAATACCTGTAAGTGTGTGTATTTACAAATCCTAAATTAATTTTTGAAGTGCAATGAGCAAATCAGAATCAAACCTACAGACTGGCAATGCTCCATGGGATTGTACCTACCTCGGGGAAATAGTCCTGTGGAAACTTCTCTTTTTCCAGCATGGGTGTGCTTTCTAAAGTGTCTGAGTAGATTTCTTTCCCAGTAACCTTTTTATACTTCTTAGCTAGGAAGAGACATAAAACAAAATTAACAGATGTAACTTTAACATTTTAAGCAACTTAGAGCACTCAGTGGCGAAGCAACAGCATCTGGCATCTGCAAAATAGGTAGAAGGGTCTTTGCAAAAATACACCAGTACTAAGCTGAGCAAGAGGTTCTGATTCTGCATCCACTTCAGTGTCTCTCTTGAGCAGGTCAATGCCCTGGCTTGGCTACAGAGGAGAACCTGACTGACACCAAGCCCTCTGACAGAGGAGTTTGGGACAGCTACCCTACAGCTACCACTAAATTGGAACTACCCAACTAGACTGAGCTTTGAGTAGGAATGTGTGAGAGAAAAACTGCATTATCAAGAGATCTGAACTACCCAGCTCTACTGGGTATCTGGTGAAGATACCAAGCAATACAAAAACTCACTTTGTCTAGATAAAGTGTTTTATATGATGAGGAAGCATTTACTGTAATGTAGAAATATATCTTCAGGGGAAAAAAAGGTGTAATTCTTTATGTGCCAATCACTTTGAGACCTGGCTCCAGAGGAAGACTAAGCAGACAGCCTGACAACCTGAGGTGGCATGGT
Source organism: Corythornis vintsioides (assembly GCA_025447755.1). NCBI lineage: Eukaryota > Metazoa > Chordata > Aves > Coraciiformes > Alcedinidae > Corythornis > Corythornis vintsioides. The sequence continues at coordinate 36,046 of JAOEGS010010944.1, forward strand.
TCTAGGAGATCAGGGGTGGCTGTGCCTCTCTCAGCAAGTTCAACAGCGTCAGCAAAAAGGTGTGGTGATGGCCCCCTGGAACACGCTGCTCTCACGAGGTTTCACTGGAAGCAAATTTTCAGGCCTCTGTACTGTACAAATAGTCCAACAGCTTCTGTGCTGTAGCAAATAATGCATGATGCTGTAGAGAAAATTGTTCTCATTTTAAAACTCAAATATGTCTTCCTGAGAACTGAGAAACAGCAACAGTATTTTTTTTCCTCACGAAGACTGTGTTCAGTCACATCCAACTGTGCAGAGAATTCTGAAGGACACAGTGATGCTACAGGAATATTGAATTGTATACAAACATCTATTTTTTGCATGCTTTTAAGCAGAACCAGAATTTCATAATGATTTTTGTGCAGAGAACTTTTATATCCATTTGGATTTTCCCTCTGATTTAAGAGCTTAATACACTGTGAAAATGTCAACAGTCATGAGGAAAGAGTCAAGTTTTACATTTCCCCTGAAAGATGGGAGCCTTCAGGGCCATATTTTAGAAACACTGCACTGGGAGAGTGGCTCTGCTGTGCAGCAGGAGAGCAGTGGGTGACTTACAGCACCCCCTCCATGCAGCACCTGCTCTCCCTGGATTTTTATTAGCTTGTTCTTTCCAAGCCATGCCTGGACCAAACACACCTTATGTGCATGGCTCACTCCCCATCAGCCTTTCTGAGGTTTGCTGAGCCAGGTGAAGCACTGGGCATCTGAGGTGTTTGTTTTCTGGAAAAGTACCTGCATGTTTCTTTCATATTGATTATTCTTCTCTATGCTTTCTCCCTCCACTTTCTTCTAATTCTTCCATTCTCTTCTAAAAGCCACAAGCAGAAATAAGCTGCTGCATGCACTGTCTCCTCCAGCACCTCAGCACCTGCACAACTGTTCTCATCAGGCCCCTACAGCACCACTCAGCTCTGCAGCACAGACTCTCAGACATAGAACTTACTCTGATTGCCTGTGACACTACAGCTGAGACTCCTTCAGGTTGGCCCCAGAGATGGCAGGAGGGCTTATTGGCCAAGCCATCAATGGCTACGTACGCAGAACTACCGCTCAAGTATTTCAGAGAAGGAAGACCCTGTACCCTCAATTACATGAGCATGGAGAATCTGTCTCTACTGAGAACAAAAATAATGAATCTATATAATTAAGACAATTAGTTCACCCCATAGTTACCACCATCTGAACAGTGTCTCAAATTAATGGGATGCTAGATGTCGTGTTAATGTGATTCGGCTCGGTAAGCTGAATGATGCTCAGAAGATTTTTATACTGAAGATACAGAGTTCTCAACTGAAACAACATAAATTTTATATAATCTTTTCTATATACACCTTGGGAAGTATTCAATAATTTTCTGTGATATTTCAGAAATTTAATGTATATAACCTACTTTACTTTTAAACTTCTGAGATTTAGCAAGACCTCCAACCCAACGGATCGATGTGGGTTAAAAACAATGACACCCTCCTGCTGACCTGCACTGCTCCAGTGCAATTTAAACCATAAATCGACCTCGGCTGCTTTGCAAAATGACCATCACTGTGGGGTGTTTAAGGCCTTGGTCCTATATCTGATCCACATGGAAGAACCCTGTGGCCACTCAGGCTTCTTCCGAAATCATCGGGGATCTCTGTGGATCCAAAGGTGCATCTGCAGGGCAATGATTAATGCACCAGTCCTCAACCTGTGCCCAGTCCACTGACTGCTTCCAAGAGGCCTATGAAAGGCAAGAAGAGCAGGGCCTGCCATCAATGGAACGCCTGCACCACACAGCAGTGTGAGCACCATGGAACACCTGCCAGGCACTGCTAGTGCCAGAGCTGCCTCGATGTGCCAAGCCAGCCAACAGCTAACAGCACTGAATTCCTTTGCTTACCTTTAAAATCGAACTGGTAGATGTTTTTCAAAGATTCATGGAGAAAGTAAAAACTTCCTAGAGCCTGTAAAAAACAGCAAAAAAATCAGAAATTATAAAATGATCTACTTTGGCTGACAAAATTAAAGTATTTTGCTTTCCAGTTAAAAAACTAGAATAAATTAAATGGCAACAAATAAAATGACACATTTTTACATTTTTTAAGATCTAGAAAGAAATTCCCTTCCTTTGTTGCTTCTCTGAAGTTTCAGGAGCCATTACAGAGAGGATCCTTACGAGCTGAGGGAGCACAGCAAGGACACAACTACCAGGTGCACAGTCACAAATGCCAAGGGGGCAGATGCTGTTAGTGATACAGAAAAGTGCCCTTCTGAGTACCAAACACATCCCCACCATTTCTTTATAAAAGCCTGACAATTTCTGGCAAAACAGGTGTTTTTGAGATTGCAGAGAAGCAAGAGCAGGGCTGAGAGACTCAAACAGCTTTTGAGAGCCAGGCACAGGTTCCCACCTTCCCAGGGAGTGGTGTGGGGCGAACGGCCTGGCCAGGTGCACAGACCCACAGCAGTGCTGGGAAGATCTGCACAGGCCTGTGCAGCTCTGGGGCCTCTCTCTGCCACGGGGCTCCATCAGACACGAGCAGACCCACTGGGAGCTTCCAGTGTCCAGCCACTGTGTGTCCCTTCCCTGCTCCATCAGTGTCTCACAGGTGACCACAGACACGCCGGTCTGGCATCACCCAGGCAGGGCCTGGCACATCAGTCACTGGACTGGTCCTGACACGCATGGCACTGCTGCCACCGTGGAGAGGACTGCCCCTCCAACACCTCTGCCAGGGTCTGCCAGTCACAAGCACAGGCCATGCCTGGCAAGCAGCCTTCTGACACATGGAAACCTCTGCAGAAGATGCTTCCACAACCTCCTGATGCAGCCTGACCTAATTTCTCCCTGTGCTGAAGCTTCCACAGCTCCCTCAGCAGGGACAGTGCTCCTCCAGCAGTGAGCCCAGCCCCTCTCCAGCCAGCCCCGGGGCTGGAGGCTGCTGCCCCAGGGGGCTCTGCCAGGACAGTCCCTCCCTGCTCCGCCTCCGTCCGGAGCTGTGCCAGCATCACACCCACTGAGAGTGCTGCTTGTGCTCCCACAGGCCTGGAGCACTGCTCTCCTCCACCTGATGGGAGGAAAACCACAAAACAGAGTAAAGGCAAAGCAGTAAGAAAGAAAAAAGTAATGCAAATAGACTTTATATACAAAAAAAATGTATGAATTTAAAACGAGGACTTGATGAGGCTTTAGATCCATCTGACTCAGTCCACAGCAGCCGAGGGGCAGGGGAGCAGCCTGCTGCTAGAAAAGTCCTTCCTGAGAAGTGTAAAACAACAACACATTGAACTAAAAGGATGATTTAGTTTAATTTTGCCTTTTACTCCCCTATTGACAGAGACCCTCCTGGCAGAGCCACGCTTTGGTTCAGTGCCTGCTGCATTATTTATGAGATGCTGCACATCCAGAGATTAAACACGTGCTGATTTGTCAAAAGCACAACCATGAGGTCCTGCCCATCTCCCTGACATATGAGTCCATCCTCCAGAAAACACTGTCACACGTTTATTGATGAGCACACTTCCTGCCACCCAGCCAGCTTCCTTCGGGTCCTGGGCTCACTTTTTTATAACGTGGAGCAGGCAAATAAGAAAATGCAGGAGACACTTTGGTAGAGGACTCAAGGTTAACTATCCTGCAACAAGGACACGCTCCCAGAGAAAAATAAATCCTGATCAAGATAAAAACACTGCCCCAGATACCGGATTTCTGGAGGAAGAAACTGACATTAGCAAGAGATGCTGCTGCCTCAAGCTGACCCTTCATGGTGTGCTGGACTAGGGATTTTAAAAATAGGATAGTATTCTTAAACAGCAATATGTCTACAGAGGGGTTTTTTTCGTGTATTTTGTCTCTAGAGTTCTGGTTTAGCTTTCTCTGAAACTAAAGTCTTAAAGTCACATGCAAGCTATAGGTAAAAGTCAGTTCTACTTGAAAGTAACTTTCCTAAGCTAACTTACAAACTACCCAGCTCAATACATAAAGACACATGCTGTCAAAACTACACTTTGTGGGAAGACAGAAAATGCTTTAAAAAGCACCTGTTCCTTCACCTGCACATCAGTACCACATGGATGTAGCATCATCATGGCAAAAACACGGAGAGGAGAAAGTGCAGAGCACAGGGTCCAAGCCCCTGGCAGAGCAGGGCAGCCCAGACAGGAACTGTGAACTGATAGCCCTTGGCCATTCTAAACACTGCACAGCAGCAAAGCCATAATGGAGTGGGGCTCACACTATCTTCCACATTGTTACAGCCTTAATCAGGTGTATGTACATAAACGTAGCTGGTAAAATGATGGAGTGCAGCTATAATGTACTGCCCTAACACAATGAAATACAAGGAAAAAGAATCTTTCGGGGCCAAACGCCTGGGCCAGTTTGTTGAGGAGATAATGTTAATTCCATTTATTTCTCATAAACGACAACTAAACAATAAAGTTAAAAGGTATTAATGCAAAGTCTAGAACTTTGCTTTAATTCATTATTTAGAATGTTAATATTCTTTGGAAAAAGAAGCAGTGGCACACACAGCTGCAGCAGTATATACAGTATCTAAGTAATATAATACAGAAATACACTGCAAATAAACCCAAACAGTGCAACTTTTAAGCCTTCAAAACATAAAGAAACTATGATGTCCACAGGTCTCCTCCAACCCTTAGTGTTCTTTGATTATTTGCTCCACTTTAAGGACCACTGGAATTGATTAGTTCTGCTGCTAGCATAAATTCTCTGCCTGCTGTTCCTAAAAGCAGCCTCAGAAGTGGTTATGCACTGCACCTCCCCTTCTCAGTTCCTGCTGCGTGTCTACTGAAGAACTGCCAATCAGCACTCTTTCTAGAGTAGAAGCCTGAAAAATAACAGAGTGAGGGTCCCTGAGGCTGACCTCACCTGGGAGGTGCCAGGGAGGATGCACGTCCCGCAGCTGCGGGCACCCTGGCAGTGCCGTGGTCATCCCTGGAGGGATGGGCTGTGCACCTTCACCTCAGGCATTCAGATCAACCTCATGTCTGAGCTGAGAGCTCAGGCACAGTGTGACAGGCTCTTACTGGCCACCCTGGCCCCAGATGGCACTGGTACTGCACCGGGAGATGTGCAGGAGATGGAGAGTGCTCTGCCGTGCGTGTACCAGAGCTGCTGACCCTTGGCCTTGCAACTGTTCCACAACACCCTGTGCTCAGCATCTCCACAGGTTTTGGTAAGTTCAGGAAGGTCAGCACCCCATGGGCATAACATCCTCTGGTGCCATCAGCCAAGTGTCTCTGTACCCGCTGGTGAATCCAGAGGCTGGACAGAGTTCCAGTCACCCTACTGCCAACCAAAGTGCCAGCCGTGCCGTGGGGAAACACTGCTCAGGCACTGCTGGTGGCTCTCTGAACTTAGTCACATTGTGCTCCACAGACTGTCAGGGTTTGGAAGGGACCTAGAAGATCATCTAGTCCAAACCCCCTGCCAGAGCAGGGGCACCCAGACCAAGTCACCCAGGAACAGATCCAGGCGGGTCTGGAATGTCTCCAGAGATGGAGACTCCACAACCTCCCTGGGCAGCCCTTTCCAGGCTCTGGCACCCTCACTGGGAAAAAATTCCTCCTCAGAGTTTAAGCACTGTAAATAAGCATTAAAATGAATATATCTCTCTATATAACCGTGACTAAACCGGCAGAAAGCATCAAAGTGCAGAGGCCGACCGCCACTCACGAACAACAGCAACTGTTTGCCGGGACAATTACTCAGAGCTGCACAGGAATGTGAGCACTGGATGCTGATTGTTCCGCTGTCTCCCGTGCACACTGTAAGCAAACAGCTTTGCTCCAGCACTCCTGAAATCAGTTAGACCTGCACACACAATCCTACAGGCTGAGCAGGGAGAATTTCCTTTGTGAAGTCCTGGAAACTCTGCTGGTATCTCAGCTGCTGATTGCAGAGTACACAGGCAAACACAGCGTGGCCTTTGAAAGCCTTGTGAGAACGTCCCGTCCGGAAGCGTTCCGAAGCCAGGGAAAAGGCCAGCAGATATCTGATGGCAGGATTAACACCATGCCTTTCTCAGGACTGACGAGTGCCTGGCTGCTCTCGTGTGCATGAAGCGAGCAGTTCAACCTACACCCAGCACATGCAGTCAGAACAGCTCTGTGTTTCCCCCCAGTGTCATGGATAAAAAGCCAAGGATCTGCTCCCTGGCAGCAGGGTGAAGTTAAATGCCTGCTGCTTTTAACTGGGCTCAGCACCTACTGCAAATATATTTCCTTAATCCATGCCAAAAGGCTCGTCTGGAGAAACTGGTACCAATGGCAAGATAACCTGGCTCTGATGGGCTACACCTCTGGCATTATTAAATGCACTATTCCTTGGACTATACAGCCACAAAAGTCTGGAGTTTTTATTAAAGAGCTGCACCTTTTTTTTTTTTTTTACCAGTTAGTAGGAATAATTTTTAAACTATGTCATTTCACCTGTGAAAATTTAATGCATAAAGGAAATAGCCAAATATAAGTTTAATTACTGCACAGAGTAAACATTTGCTGCATTACCTCACTAAATGTGATAAAGTTAATATATAAAGATTGCTTTAAATAAATTTAAAATAAATTGCCAATGATGACACAGAAACTGTAATTCACCTAGTCATAAAATCCATAATTAGCTTTAATGAATATTTAAAGTCAAAGTTCAACCCAACTTTTTCAATGTTTAACCTACTATATCAATACAGTTCAAGGAATTAATTTATCATGGAACATGACAATGTCTGAATATTAATTAGCCGGGGCAGTGCTGACAGGAAGCCCTTATCTCTCGCCAGAGCTTTTGGCCATGCCGTGTGTCAACAGCGTGTCACGCCTGCTCTTATTGATTACAGCCCACTCTGACAGCCACAGCTCAACAAGGACTTCACATCTCTGTAAACCCAGGGAAAGTGGGCACCAGCCTCCCCTCAGCAGCACGGAGCTGCTGCCTGCCTCCTCTGGGCCGGGGGCTGCGGTCAGTGTAGAGCAAGGTGCCGTTAGCGGGTGCAGCAGGGCACAGCCCACCAGATCCTCTGTGTCACCCCACCAGAGTCCCCTGTGTCACCCCACCAGAATCCTCTGTGTCACCCCACCAGAATCCTCTGTGTCACCCCGCCAGAGTCCTCCACATCACCCCATCAGTCCTGTGTCACCCCACCAGAATCCTCTGTGTCACCCCGCCAGAGTCCCCTGTGTCACCCCGCCAGAGTCCTCCACATCACCCCATCAGTCCTCTGTGTCACCCCACCAGATCCTCTGTGTCACCCAGCTAGAGTCCTCTGTCACCCCACCAGAATCCTCTGTGTCACCCCACCAGAGTCCTCTGTCACCCCACCAGAGTCCTCTGTGTCACCCCGCCAGAATCCTGTGTCACCCCACCAGATCCTCTGTGTCACCCCACCAGAGTCCTCCACATCACCCCACCAGTCCTCTGTGTCACCCCACCAGATCCTCTGTGTCATCCCACCAGAGTCCTCCACATCACCCCACCAGTCCTCTGTGTCACCCCACCAGATCCTCTGTGTCACCCCACCAGATCCTCTGTGTCATCCCACCAGAGTCCTCTGTGTCACCCCACCAGAGTCCTCCACATCACCCCACCAGTCCTCTGTGTCACCCCACCAGAGTCCACCAGAGTCCACCCCTCCAGAGTCCTCTGTGTCTCCCCTTCAAACAGGTGCACAGCTGGCAGGTCTGGCACAGGCCATGCCCACCCTGGGCTGTGCTGCTGGCCTGAGGCCCTGTGCCTGGGGGCTGCCCATGCCCAGGGGTGCCCGTGGCTGGAAGCTGCCTGCCAAGGGGCGGCGGGTGCCCAGCCTGGGCTCCAGTCCCTTGCCCTGGACCGAGAAAGCAAACCCACTCAGAAACAAGCCCGTGCCACCCTGGGTTCCCGTGGTAGTGGAGGAAGGCTTTGTGAAACGCCTGCCCTGAGCTCAGGTTAACGAGTGAACGTCAAAGCCGTGGCGGGACGGTCCCAGCAGGTCTGCAGAGCCATGTCACCAACGACACCACACAGCCTGTCAGCTCCCCTCCTTCACCAGCTACCTGAGCCTCTGCTGCCAAATCAGCTCTACATGCCCATTATTCACTCAAGGTTAAAAACACAGCCTGGGTACACAGATCAACTCATGATAAAATAGTCTATCACTTTTCATTTGCAAACAAATCGGGTGTCCAGCAATTTATCATTTCCTGAATTGGAGTTATCAGCTACAGTACATACAATTAAAGTGCTATAGACCCCCCTCCCCGAGCCCCGTGTCCCCAGCGTGCAGGCAGCCAGAGCCCCAGCCAGGCCATTTCAAACAATCCCGCACCACCTCTGCAGCTTCCTACCTCAAACACAGCTATCAGCTTAATTCCACCAGCATCTGAATAATTGCACCTTTAATAAAGTCTAAAAGTGAGTGGTGACAGACGAAAATAGCCCTCTTGGCACACGGTGACTTGGTCCATACTGAAAATACCTGCCTGGTAACCATGGCACTCACTGAGGCAAACAACTGCTCACTTGGGTAAAACCACTGGCACGACTGGCACCAAAGACTCGCCTCACACAACCCGAATGCATGCTGTGCACTGTAACAAACACACTGATGCCACCCAGCTGGCTCCCATCATCACCAGTGCCCTCCAGTTCCCAGTGGAGCCTCCCGAGAGCAGAGCCCGGACGGCACAGCCGTGGGTCTAGCACCAGGCCCACCCACACCTGGTCTCTTGGTTAGTTACATTAGACACAAACCTGCAAAGTTCTTCCACGTTTATAGATCATTTCCACACCCTGGTCTCTTGTTTAGTTGCGTTAGACCCAAACCTGCAAAGTTCTTCCAGGTTTATAGATCATTTCCACACGCTGGGTTGGACCTCAAAGGTTATGACTGGTTTGTAATCTAGTGTGTTACAGACCTGCCCGTTTCCCGGATGGCATCGTGGGCCCTGGCCAGGCAGTGAAGCCGCAGAGGCCAGAGCTTTGTGCAGAGCAGTGATAACCTGACACAGACACGAGTCCAGCCTCGTGTCCCAACACTGACTGGTGGCTGCAGTGCCAGGGGCCTTCCTGATCACAGCTCAGCAGCACCAGCACTGCCCCATTTCAAACAGTTCTGAGTGTGAGACCAGTAACTGAACTATCCAGAGCAGCAGTCACTGTCAATGCACCACTACAGCATTCCAGAGAATTCAAAATTCAATTCTGATTTTTTTTTAATAATAGTAAAACTAAATGTAGCTCAGGAAACAGCTGATCCCAGAGTGTTTCTGAAGAGTTTTGTAGCTTGTCCTATGCATCCCTAGACTCATTACCAAGATCTAGATATCTGCAGATGGGCTAACATGTTTAGGTCTCTAAAAAGGCTGTGACCTGTCTACATGATAGACTGGAGCAATTGTTTTAAAAATTCCAATATATCTAAATCCCATGTCAGTCAGACACTCAATCAAGAGGCCATGATAGAAACACAACCTGTTTGCAGAGCTGCTCTTCATGGGCACCTCAGGGAGGACTCTGACAACAGCCACCATCGCTAGCACATTCTCAGGAAAAAACAAAGTCCCAAGAGCTCTAATTTTCTTATTCTGAAGACTAACCAAGAGAGTGATCATCAGCTAACATGATCCATCTCGACTACCTTTTTTTTATACTTTCTTTACTGCACCAATACGACAAACAAAAAAATCATATTCAATTTTACAAGACTAGTTAAGAAAAAAAGAACAAAAAATCTCCATTATATAAAACATGCCTGATAAGTAAATGAATAATCCATACGTAACTCACTGCACTGAAAGAATACTGAATACCACTTTTGATACTGACGTGTTTCACAAAAAGATTTAGCATTTTAATTACAAGTTAATTCAATTAAAATAATATCATGAAGAGGTTCTTTTCCTTAGAAGAAAGATTTCTGACAGACCAAGGAGCCCACATGAGTTAAGGGAAGTGAACAGGCAGAAAAAACGCCACGTATCAATATTCCTGAAGGCAGAACCTTCCCGAAGCCATTAATCACAAGTTATTAATATTGCTATTAGCCCAGCACCCTGAGGCCCCCGGGCAGGGGAAGGGTGCCCAGCTCGGCCCCGCACCAGTGCTGGATGGAGCTGATGTGGAGCTCCGGCTGAGCTGCAGCTCCGGGCACGCTCTGGTCCAGCCAGCAGTTTCTCACAGTGTGTGTGTGTGTGGGTGTGTGGGTGTGTGGGTGTGTGGGTGTCCACTGCTCCAGGATACAGCCAGCAGCTTCTCACAGTGTGGGTGGGTGGGTGGGTGGGTGTGCGCACGCGTGTGGGTGTCCACTGCCCCAGCCTGCTCCAGGATACAGCCAGCAGCTTCTGACAGTGTGGGCTGTGTGTGGGCTGTGTGTGTGTGTGTGTGTCTGTCTGTGTCTGTCTGTGTCTGTCTGTGTCTCTCCCCGCTGCTCCAGGATACAGCCAGCAGCTTCTGACAGTGTGAGGGGGGTGTGTGTGTGTCTGTG
>JAOEGS010010945.1:0-11736 GCA_025447755.1 Corythornis vintsioides
CCCTGGGCAGCCTGTTCCATGCCATTTGCAGAGCACCTCTGTCTTGGAGCTACAGGGTTCATCAATATTCTTCCCACAGTCACTTCTTCATTTGATGCTACATCACTACAGCACAAAGAAAGAGTTGAAGACTCTTGTTTTTTCTGTTTCAACAGGCCTTCCTCAGCAGAGCACGTGCCAGGGTGGGGAAAAAATCTGTGGACAGCATGATTGCTCTTGCTGCTAGGGAGAGACACTGGAAGGGAACAGCAGTGTGATAAACCCTTGGACAAAACCTTTCTACCTGTCAGTCAGGGTCTCTTTAGCAGTGATAGGTATTGTCTGTCCCGTTTGCTGTGGGATGGAAATGTTGTCTTTGGAAAGGCAGAGGATAATCAACAGTCCCACTTTACCAGTGTGTGGTTTACACTTTGCCACTGTAAATAAATTAGGAATTTATCTCAATTTTCATCTGACCCATTTGTAGTCAGAACTACCTCAGTTCATGCCTCTGTGTTGTCAGAGATTGGTGTCATTGCTCTGGTTGGCATTCAGCATTACCTGCCATGGGAGCTGGACTTCTGCCTGGGTCCCAGTGTCCACCTTGGTCAAACTTCCAGCTGTGAGCTTTGGAGTGATCATGTCTGATCTCTAACAGCAACAGGCAGAGTCCAGCCTCACTGACCTGCATGGCACTACACTTCACAGATTCACAGATTCACAGATGTTAGGGGTTGGAAGGGAGCTAGAAGATCATCTAGTCCAACCCCCCTGCCAGAGCAGGGCACCTAGACCAAGTCACCCAGCTGTCCTGCTAGTTCTTCCCTTTGGGTCTGGGCACAGGGCAGGCTCCTGAGGCAGTGTGCTCAGCCTGCTTTACTTCTCTAGAAGCAGCTATGGCAGCTGCTATTCCCAAATTTTTACCATGCTCACTGTTTCTCTTCTCTCTGCTGCACTCCCCCTGAGGAATTCATTCCATCTCACTGTGCCATCTGTTGTGTACTTCTCATTCACTTGCCCTCCTCCCAAAACTCAGAGCCCTGTGCTTCTGCTGGGCTCGCACAGAGCAACAATATACATTTCCACTTCCCACAGTCTTATCCTTGTTTGAAAGTAATGTGGGAATGTCTATACAGAAACTTTTAAGAACTCATGGGTGACACTTTGGCTATGTCTGTTTTCAGGAAATTAGACAATACCAATGCTGGCTGTCAGATCTTCAGTCATTATTCAGTCTTCACAGGGCTGAATTATGTTTAATGATGTAGGTCATACCCACATTATTAAACTTCCTCAGCCTTCAAAATAGGTTTGCTATGTCCAGGCTGCCAACCCCTAGCTCAGCTGGTCCCCAACCAGGGCTAATTCCTGAACCATTCCAGGAAGACCACGGGTTACTCTGTGACAAAATTTGGACCAAGCCCTGACACTGTTTAATATTTGAATTTAGATGTAATCCTCGTGTCATACTCATCTGAACACATCAAATGCCTGAGATCATCTAAACAATCACATAAAACCCTTCCTGTGTTTTAAAGATAGATTTCATTATTATTGAATCAGACTTCTTTAAGATCACAGACAAAATGACTGCTTTCTAGTAATATTTTGAATTTACAACACTGGAAGATTGTAGCATTTGAAAAATGATTTGTGGCATGTGCTTATACTGATTTTTTTTAGTTAGTTCCTTGGGTAATATTTTAGTGTCTCCCCTGTGTGCATATTTATTTGCTTTTTACTGTTCTATTTCAAATGTCAATTTCCTTGTTCTTTCATTAGATGAGTAAGAAAAAACATTCCAGACAATGTTAATAAAGGTTGGGGACCAATGTTTCCACCTGAACTATTGCAATTAATGAACACAGCAGATGATATTTTGGTCAGATGAGTCAAAGCTAATAACTTTATTGAGTCTTCTTATTTCCTCATGGACAAATAGTGTTTAGAACTATAGGCACAACTGTGCACAGGATTTCACAGAACTATTTCCTTTTCAAAAGGAAATGTGACAAGGAAAAAAATACCAGAAAAAAAAAAAGCAGCTTATTTTAACCATTTGTGTTTGGGGAGGTTTGTGTTTTATTGAAGAGCAGTTTGATGAGTGACATAAAAAACTCAGGAATTCTAGACTCTGTCAGGGAAGACAATAATAATCAATTTTTAATGCATCTGCAGCTAAACCTTAAACAGCCAACAAACTAAATAAAAACTCAAATAACCACTTTGAATGCTTGGCTTCAGCAGAATGGAGCACACAGCTTGTTTTGGAGTGGCCATGAAAGGCTTTCTACCCTGTTCCATGCAGAAGTAGAGCACTGGGGTTTGCAACAGCAGCTTGCAGGGACTTGGTGCCAGCTGAATCCCTTGGCCTTCCTCTGCTGTGAAACAACAGTGGCAGTGCTTAGAGCCCCAGGGATTGTTCACCCAGCTCATCAGAACTTCAGGGGGAATTCCATCCTGAAGTGATAGGTTGAAGTAAAAAAGACCACTCCTTTCTTGCATCAGTTTGCAATACCCCAAGTACAATGAATGTTTTGTTATAATTAGAAATTAACATGTCACAATTATAAAGCAAACCAAAAGGATTTTTATCTGCCAACATCCCTCTTCAAATCCTTCTCCAAGAGCTGATGAAATCATCTGACATAAAGCAGAGCAGAGGCTGCATTCTTTACAGAGTGATGCATATTTTACCAACTGATCCATGAGAAAGGGATTCTTGAACAAAATGACTAAGTGAAAGAAGAGATAATTTAAAAAATATGCTTATGTGGAATTTTAGTTGTGACATACACCATGAATTTTGCTAAAGATACCAGATATCAGACTATTCTGCAATCAGAAGCAATTCCATAGACTTTAAAATTGTAGCTCAGAAAACATAATTTACATTTCCAGTGTTTCTATCATAAATAGCTTTTCTGGCTTAACAAAAATTTGGATACAGATTGTTTGAAACTTCAAAACTCCAACACTAATTCAGCTGAAAAGTTTCTGAGGAACAACTGTGACATCAATAAACATAAATCTCTAAATATATGTAAGATTAAGATCCTTGATTTTCAAGATATTAGCTTTTAATTTTAGGTGCTTAAGGCATTACTAAATCCTGAAAAAATTACTGAAAATTGGGCTGTGACATCTGAGCCATGGCATGAAGCTCATTCCCATGGCCAGTGACAAACAACTTTCTCTGTCCTTCTTTCTGTCTGTGGGCAGAGCTGATTTTGGATTGAATTTAAGGGTGAGGCAAGTGCTTTTGAGATAACATTTTGCAGTTCCCTGCTGCTCTGTTCTTATCCTCAGGCCCATTAAATACTATTTTGCAAGAACAGCTTTCTCATTTGAACTACTCTGTAATGACAACAAATTTTTGTTGTTTCAGACTAGCAGAAGCCAGTTCCAGGATACATGCTGAGACGTGCTATGATTTTTGTGTACTTCAGACAGATAGCTTGTATTGTTGCAGGGCATGAATTACATTTTTTTTTCTTCTAAAAATAGAAGCCTTTTGCATTTGAACAAGAAAGGAAACATAACACATTGAAAAGAATTCCATAAAAGCATCCTCAATGAGATAATATGTGTTGATGGCAGAACTACAGTGGGATAAACGAGTCTGTTTTCAAGGCCCCATCCAAGCCATAGCAATTTAAAGTAGCTGAGCATCAAGGCCTTCAGTTTTAGGTCCATGTCCTGGAGAAATCAGATGAAAATAGAGAAATTAATTACATTAGTCACCAACTAGTTTTCCCCAGGTGAGATTTAAGCCTTGCTGTCTCTCTGTGCCAACGTCTGCAGCTTGGTCAGCTGCAGGGATCTCCACAGCATTATTTCTGGCAGCTGTGGACTGCATTTGTGCAAGCAAACCAACCAAGCAACAGGGAGACCTGCAGCTTCTGAAAACAGCAAGCAGGAGAGAGCAAGTGCAGGGCAAGGATTTGGAACTTTCCCTGAAAGCTCTCCCTGCCTATTGTCCAAACCTGGTGCAGTTTACCTGGTTAGCAACCCTAAGTGATTATTTCTTCAAAGTTCTTTTACTGTCTCCATGTTAATTCTGCATCCCTGGAAAACTCAGCTCTTGCTGAGAGTAGCAACCCTGCTTCATTTATCCTGTCTAAACCAATGATAAGCCTATTAAATACCACTTCCACTGAACTTGGAGGTGATTTAATTTATGGATTAGTGAAAGAAGTCTACAGAGTAAAAAAAAAAAACCAGAAGACAAACAACAAACCAACAGAAAAATCAACCAAACAAAAACCCCTAGGGAATACCTAACCAAATGGCAATACTGAATTTCTATATCAGTAATTCAAATTCAGAAAAAACAATCTGGAAATTTCAACAAAATGAAATTCAAAATAGATATTCAATTTTTCTTTTGAAAACAGATCAAGTTAAATTAATGTCTTAATAATTTCTTATATATTAATTAATTAATTCAAGTTAATTTCTCTTAAAAATAGTGAGGATATTTCCCTTCATGTATTAAAAAACGTTTCCAAACATCAGCCTTCTCAAAACTCATGGGCCTCTATTTATTCATGACCAGTTTGAGCTTGAAAAGTTCAGTGCATGTGGACAATTGATCTTCAAATCAAAGACTATTTTTACTTGAAATAAAAGGAGCAGTCCAAGGGGGAAATGAGACTTTGGATGTATGTAGCTCATGTAGACTGCTGAGTTAAACCACGACCTTATCCTTTCTGACTGAGTCCTTAAAAAGATAAATTGGGAATAGAAACAGAGGCTAAGATGAAACCCACCATCAGATGGGTTTTTTAATGTCAGAGTCAAAAGTGAAGCTGTGGTTGCTTAGTTGAGGAGGCTGGAGCAAGGATGTTGACTAAGAAGATGCTGGAGAAGATAGATGGATGTTCCTTCACAGAGCATGAGTGAATGTGCTTATGGTAAAAGCAAAAGGCAGCAAAATTCAAATTAAATACATATAAAGCTATGTAGACAAACACATATGTAAATGGATGCTTGAGATTCACCTTGTTTTTTTAAAGCCAGAACCTTAGAATGCTTTGCAAAGAAGTTTAAAGTAAGTTAGGAAAAGATGTTTTAATCAGTAATTCAGGTCCTAAGCCATACTTTAACTAATGCCATTGAAGAGATGTTTTCTCCTGGTTCCTTTCTTCCTGAGCTTTTAATGCTGAATTTGAAGAGATGGAATTACCATTGTTCACAGGAAACTGCTGAGAGATTTTTAACTTCACTGGCTAAAATAAACTGCTAATAACAAAGCCATCAAACCTGATATTAGGTTTATGAAGCCACTTCAGATAGGAGTAGAATGAATCAGATTAAGATCCTATTAATTACAATGAGATATAATCTTACAACATTTAGGAATATTCATAGTAAAATTGACCTTCACTTTGGTAGTACCTTTTATATTAAAATAGTGTGCTGGTTTTTCTATCAAAATTTCAAATAGGAGCTAAAGGAAAGTAAAAATCTGTGTAGTTCCATCATGGCCATAGTTTCATCCCATGCAGGTGGGCTCTCTGTGCATGTATGTATGTGTGTGCATTTAGAAATACTTTCTGTAAATATTGTTTTTTATAGAAACATTTTACTGCTTTTGGTAAATGTAATTTTTTCCCATTTTTTTTTTTCCAAAGAAGTTTTCTGCTTTGTAGGGGTTCATGGGTTTTCACTTCAAGCTCAGCATAAGCAATCTTTTAAGCATGAAAAAAATGAAGTCCTATGAAATATCTCCCAAAACAGCCCTGTTTTCAACAAAATGTCTCTCTCTCACATGTACAACCCATGCTATGACCAAAGTAAATGAGAAACAATCATAATTCTGTTCCTTTGGCTATATCTTTTGGATAACCTCCAACATAAAGTGCATTAAGACAAAAATGTACTTGTCCTTAATTAATTTATAGCTTAGAGCAGAAAACCATAAATAACAGTTGAACTTCAGCTGTAAAGGTTTTAAAGTCATGGGTAAAATATTGTATAAAACTCGTAATAAACCTTTAACATTGCTAGAGGACAAGTAGAACTAATTAACAATAATCTTAGGAATTTCAGTGATGGACAACAGAATGTGAATTATGTTTATTTTGTAATACATTTGGGTTCTATTTAATTCATTGTCACTGTGGGAGAGAATATGATTTCAGTTTTACCACTACCCCAAACAAATCAATGTACTGAACTGAAGAATTTGGTTGGGGTGGCTGATGTGTTATTTTGTTTTTGGTTTTTTTTCTTTTTAAATATCTTGATCCATATAAAATATGCTGATATATCTTGCTCTGAAGAATGCATGGCTGAAGGTTACAGAATCTGCATGGTAGACTGTAGCTGTATGGAGAAACTCAGGGCTGGAAAGGATCTGGTAGATACTCAAATCTTCTGTCCTATTGTTGCAGAAATCCCATTTCATAATCACTTTCATACCCTTACTGTGTTCTACTGTGAATGCAGTTAGGGGTTTTGCTGCCCTTACTCCAACTGGAAAATTGTTCCCAAATCTCATTGCTCCAAGTGAGGACCTGTTTTTATTTTCTAGTTTAGATTAAATTTTGGCCAATTTCTGCTGATGGGTTCCCTTGCCAACATTGTAATTCAGTTTAAATGGCTCTCCCACCTCGCTGATGTTTGCCTCTGTGATGTATTTATAGACAGCAACTGGATCCCTCTCCAGCCTGTATTTTGCTAAGCTAAACAAGCCAAGCTCTTCATTCTGCCTTCTCATATGATAGGTTCTCTATTCCCCTGATCATCCTAGAAGTCCATCTTTGTACCTGAACAAGTCTGAGGTAATGTGCTACAAATGACAGAGTACAATAGTCTTGTATAATAGCATAATAAAAGAAACCATAGCAAACAGAGTAATAATTTCAGGCTTGCAAGGAAGTGCTGTGCCAAATACTTAGGAGGCTGAGTAAAGGTTTTGAAATCTTCAGAAGGGATCTTGATTGGAAATACTGGATTTATTTTTTTTTCTCAGTTCCTGATTGAAATGCCAGTATGAAAGGTTTAGGGGACTAATCAAAAGCTGGAAATCAATGGAAGTTAATATTTGATTGAGACCTTTAGCCAGCATAGTATGCAGTTGATTAGATTTGTCACAGTGATCATAGAAGAAATGGGTCTGGCATTTTGAAAGTTTGTTTGACAACAGTGACTGAGAAAATTCCTGTAAACTCTGTATAGTATGTGATTAATCTTCCCTGGAGAAGCCACAGTTGTACTCACACGTTGCCTTTAAGAAATGTCAGTGGCAGAGTTCTCAGGGTTGGTTCCCTCTAGTTAGCCCTTCAGAGTGCTCCTGTTGGCCTGAGCCACTGGAAAAATAAGACAATCCAAGGACAACTAATCCCACCACCTCCCAGGACCATGGATATTTGGTCAAATCCAGTATCCCCTGGTCCCCTGTTGTATAGCTGCTTGGAAAACTCCTGACTCCCAGCTGTTAAGACTGTAAACTGTAATCTTTTTTGGCTGTTCTACTTTTAATCCTTACTGAGTTGATAGTTTAATCAAGTTTTAAGGGGAGCTTCACACAGGAACTTTTTCCAGTGCTAAGCCTGCCATCACAGCACTTGGGGCCACAGTCACTGGAGTGGAGGATGCCTCTCAGTGTGGAGGAGAGACATTCCTGGGCTGGGGAGAGGGGTCATTTGCTTTTCTACAACCCTTCTCTTCTCAGGACTAAACACAGTGGTAATTTTTTTTTACTTTTTCTCTGTCCTGTAGCATAAGGAAAAAAAGTTTTTGTAATACAGAAATGAGAAGCATCAGTGTAAACTGGTACATGCACATATGAAGATGAGTGAAGATGAAAAGCCTTTAAAATGCCTTTAAAATGCGAGCAATTTCTTCAGCGAGACCAAATCCCAACCATGATTACAATCAATTAAATACACAATTAAGGAAATACATGTCATGACTGCTCCCTCAGATCTGGAAGCAGGGGGAACCCCCATGGGACTAATGGGTTGGGGGCAGCCCCAGTCCTGGGTATCAGGTATTTCCCTGGGGATGGAGATGGGCTGAGGCCTGGATGTGCTGTGACACCGAGTGGGGCCCATGTTTGAGCAGGGCTGTGGGGAGCTGGAGACTGGCCCTGCTGCAGTGATGCTGGAGCAGGGGCTGATGGCCCTCAGGGCCATGACAATAAATTAAATGGGACAGTAATTCTAGCAAACATTTCTGACAATAACAGTCATCAGATAGTTGATTTGATAGTGGAAGGCATCACACGCTTCCTGCCACTATGGGGGCCTCTGGGTCGTGGGAAGGAGGTGCCCCTTTGTGCATCCTGAAACCCTCCCCAGTGACACTGGTGGGGTGGAGGGTGCTCACCACAGGCAGTCAGCTTCAGTCTGTGCCCTGTTCTGACTAGCTGTTCATAGGCAGGCTGCACAGTGCCCCCCACCAGACTGTCTGCCCAGAAGGACTTGCTCTTTGTTGTACCACCCCAGTATGGCAGCTGGGGCTTGGAGCTGCAAGGGGGAGAAATGCAGCTTCAAAAGCTCTCTGCTTTCCCCAGCTCTTCCTTTGAGGGTCCTGGGAACAGTGGCTTGCAGCTCATTGAGAAGATGGGAACTTTCATCAAAGCTGTCATTTAGGGTGTTGGCCAACCTGCCAAAGAAAACTTCATCTTTCCTTCTCCTAAGTTTGGCTCCTTATCTGTGGCACTCCAAGGGAAAGGGGGAATGTGTATGTGAAGGAAGAAAGCTGAGAGGCTGTCTCCAAAATAAATCTACAGAGAATCAATAGCTACATGTTACTCTATTGGAAGTAAAACAACAAAAAAAGATTCAGTTCTGTGCATCTGATTAAAACTCTCAGCAACTGGCAGTGAAAAAGCAAACCAAGAGTCACTCTGCTGTGATGTTATTATAGCCCTGTGAGGTTAAAGATGCTAGTGAGGCAGAATCTGCAAGCCAAGTTGCTTCTTTCTTTAGCCTGAGGGGTGGTTAGGAACATTTTTGATGTACCTGTTTGATGGCTTGAGGGAAATAGCAGCTTTAGTTCACTCTGTGGCAAAATCCAATGAGTTTTTCCACGCAGCACCATGCTGTACAATGGAGAGCATTATAATTAAATACAGTGAAATTCTTTCTGTTTCAGACTTTTGCTCACCATATTTATTCTAGCATCACTTAAAGTGGAGAATGGGACATGTATATACATAAGTATTATGTCAAGATATTTTACATTTTAATGAATTAAAAGGTTTTCTAGAGTACTGTAAAAAAATTGACTTACCTTGCTGCTTGGTAAAACATCAGAGGATCTAAATTATTCAAGTTCTAACTGTGTTCTGAGATGTCTCCTCTTGTGAAGACTGTGTAGAACTACACTTGCAGTTACTACACTTGTAAGATGACTTTAAAACAATATGTAGTTGAAGGAAAGTACTCTTAAGGGGCAATTTTCAAACCATGTCTCCTGTGAACTAGGTTTTTGCAAGTCTTGACCAATGCCACGTTTTTGTCATTCATTAAATCAGATTTTAATCTCATTTAGACTGATGAAAATCCAGAATAACTTCTTTAAACTCAGAAGTGCCAAGACATTCGAAGTCCAAATGTGACCCTTTAAACCTTGGTCCACCCTTTGTGTAATCTTGATTATTAATATCAGTTGACTGACAGAAAACTATTGATTTCTTATTCTTTGTGAATTACCCTGAAAATTGAAGCCTTCATTGTGAAAAACATGGCTCACTTTCTTTTATTGGATCTAGATGGTTGCATATTCACTTTTTAGGACAATGATCTTGGTCTTCCCTCTGTTCAAATTAATGAGAAAACTGTCACTTACTTTCTTGAAGGACAAACTTGAAAGCAAATAATTTCTGTAAACCTCTTGAAACTCATTCAAATTATCTCCACTTTGCTTCTTGTAAATGCTCATGTCAGATGTGATTCAAAGGTTGTGGATATAACAGTGTGAAAACCAGTTCTTGTACTTGCAGGAAATACTTTTTACTATGAATATAAAATAAATAGGTGGATAATTGCTCAACTTTCTCCTAGAACTAGTTGTTCAAGGCAAGTTTCCTAAACAAATTTTCAAGGGAATGAAAGTATTTATCAATAAAATAAGCTGTTGTTTGTTGTTTTGTTGGGGGTTTTTGTTGTTGTTGTGTTGGTTTGTTTTTTTTTTCTTATAAAGCCAGATTTTACCTAATGTGCTGGCAGCAATTTCACTGTGATTACAGCTGATTAAGATTTCATTATTGTATCTATCAGTATGTTGTTCACAATCCAATGAATCTCATTCTTTCAATTCAGAGCAAGGACAAAAGAAGTCTAGAAAAAAAGCTGGTATTTAGTATTTTGCAAGAATTCACATACAGTTTGTTAAGAAATAATGGAGAAATGTGTCATACACTATTATAACTGTTGTTAACTTAGAAACTAGTAGTCCTGCTTTCTTCCTTAAATAGTAATGTTCCTGGGATGACTATATTGTTACTGGGAGAACTGGATAAATGATTGAAGAACCAGTCAGTTTGTAGGCTTGAACAAAATTGTGACTGTTTTCTTTAAAAAGATCCTATCTTTCTGGGACACCATGTTCTCCTCGACCCAGTGTTTTGCCAAAGGAAAGACTTTCATGTTCTCACAACCCTCAGAAGCTCTCTGGCATCCCCAGTCCTGCCCCTGAGCCTGCCTGCATGCATCACTGCTCTGGTCTCTTGGCTCTGACCTTCCCATGCTGTCTGTCTCTGAAGGGGGTTTGACCTACCAGGCTTTGCCTGTACCATAACTGTGCTGCACAGCTGAGAAGCTCAACACAGAATTCAGGGAATCCACAAAGTGGAATCAAATCCTGTCTGTTTATTCAAACTAATCAAATGCATGAATGATCTATCAGCATGATCCCTGACTCCCACCATGGCTGCTTCCCATTGCCCGGCCACGGCCCCAGCTTTCGAGTAGAAATGCTCCCAGTTCCTTCCATGGCTGCTGTACCTCCAAGGTATTTGGAGCTGTCACCATGTTGCCAGCTTCCCCATGCTTGCTGTGTGGACTGTGAAAGAAACTGAAGTGCTTGTTGTGTTGTGAATTGCCCAGCTAGAGGCCTGCAGGCCGTGCCTAGTGTCCTCTGGCTTCTCCAGGTTGCTGTGCTCTGTCGTGGCTTTGGACATGAGCAATAAAGGGGACTCTCTAAATTCAAACGTAGACAGATTGCCAAGTGACCTGAAGGCTGGAATTGTGTGTTTTGTAGCTGGCCAGCTGGCTGGCAGGCAGAGTGAGCAGAACTTGCTGCTTCTCCCTTTGCTGTCATGTGCAGCCCCTGAGCCTTGTCTTTTCTCTAGGGAGCAGCAGGGACCCCAGCCAGCCCCCGGTGGGAGCAGCAGTGATGGCACAGGGACACCTCCATCCTCAACTCCCTCCTTCCCCCTCTGGACCTAGATTCTAGCGAAGGCCCTGCTCTGGAAGCATCCCCACAACACAGGTATTGCTGCACACCACGGGCTGGCTGGCTGGCATGCAGGTGGAGCCACACTCCTCCACTCCTAACATGCAGCAGATGCTGCTGCAACAGCATGGCTGAGAAGTGACACTTGTGCAGAGATCAGCTCCAGGAGGGGACCAAAATGACTGATGTCATCTTTGATCTTTCCAAGTCTCCTCTGAATTGCAGAGCTGGCAAAGCCCTCAGGGACTCTTGAGGATTACCAATCAATTTTTTTCCCAGTGAGGGTGCCAGAGCTCTGGAACAGGCTGCCCAGGGGGGTTGTGGAGTCTCCATCTCTGGAGACAC